>CM060924.1:292938622-293244868 GCA_030737875.1 Allium sativum | reverse complement strand
AAATAAGAGAAAATGTAAGAGGTCTGGATCTTCATTTATAAATGCTAGAATGACTTTGAACTGTTAGATTTGAGTTCATAGAAACATGTTTGTATATATAATAAAAGTTCACCATCAAAGCCCAGCTGCTACTGGTCAAATAAACCAGAGATCCACCAAGCGGTTAACTCCATGTCCACTATCCGGTTGATCGCTTGGTCGACCTGGCACCAGTGTCGTCGGATGATTAATGATGGAGTTAATATGGGCCTCGTTCGCAGTCTTTAGTTACCATGTTCCCATCGCGTTGGTGTCTGACGCGTCGAACGCCAGGACGTTGATATTCCACGTTAGTTCCACGGTGTGGAAACGGAGGGAAACAAGTTGTTAGCGTCTGACGCGTCGGACACCAACAGCTTGTTTTCCTCCATTCCCCCAACGGCTCTATTCACCCTCTTTTATACCACATATCCACTACTCATCCATCATTACCTTCTTCTTCTTCTTCAACGAAATAATGTTTGCCTCTGATTCATCCTCCGATTACGACGATTTGATTGATCTCTACGGGATTTCATCGTGTCAGAATGCAAAGAGAAATCATATGACTCGGATTAACATTTTGAATGGTCATCAACAACGTTGTCAAAATAATTTTGGGATGAAAAGGCTTTGCTTCTACTCGTTATGTGAAAAACTACAACATCATGGTCTCTCTTCAACGACATAAATTTGTGTCATCGAAACGGTTTCGTTTGCACAATGGCTACTAGGCTTTCAAATAGACAACTTAGCGAAAGATTTCAACGAGCTGGTGGCACAATTTTCATTTGTTTTCATGCTGTTTTGAATGATTTTCAATTAATCGTTGCTGATTTAATAAAGCCAGAGGATCCACAATTTAATACTGTTCCACATTACATCAGCAGTTCAACCCGGTATTATCCTTATTTCAAAAGCTGTATTGGTGCTATAGATAGTACACACGTATCTGCACATTTACATGCTGATCAAATTATCCCTTATATCGGAAGAAAAAGTTTTGCAACTCAAAATATATTAGCGGCATGTGATTTCGATTTACAATTTACGTATGTTATGCCTGGTTGGGAAGGGATTGCACATGATATTAGAATTTTTAATTCGGTTACAACAGATAGAAGCTGAGGTAAAGGGGGCGTTGAAACGTATGAAATCAGGCAAGTCAGTAGGGCCTGATGACGTTCCTATTGATGTGTGGAGATGCAGGGATAAGATGGTTAACTAAGTTGTTCAATAATATTTTCAAATCAAACAAAATGCCAGATGAGTGGAGGAGAAGCATTTTAGTTCCAATCTTCAAGAATAAAGGAGATATTCAAAGTTGCACAAACTATAGAGGAATTAAGCTTATGAGTCATACAATGAAGCTTTGGGAGAGAGTTTGCGAGCAGCATTTGAGGAGGTTGACAAGTGTCTCTAGGAATCAATTTGGTTTTATGCCTGAAGGTTAACCACTGAGGCGATTTTCTTGGTTAGGCGACTTATGGAGAGATACAGGGAGCAGAAGAAAGATCTCCACATGGTTTTTATTGACCTGGAGAAAGCTTATGATAGAGTGCCGGGGAGGGTTATGTGGTGGGCGCTAGAAAGGAAGAGAGTGTCATCAAAATATATTACCCTTATTAAGGATATGTACGAGGGGTTGTGACTAGTGTTAGGGCATGCGATGGTGAGACCAGAGACTTTCCAATTAACATAGGGTTACATCAAGATTCGGCTTTGAGCCCCTATATTTTTGCATTAGTGATGGATGAAATCACAAAAAATATACAAAGGGAGCCTGGTGTATGCACTTTGCCGATGATGTTGTGCTGATTGATGAAAGTAGAATAGGGGTTAATCGACAACTGGAGTTGTGGAGAGAGACCTTGGAATCAAAGGGTTTCAGGCTTAGCAGAACTAAAACAGAGTATATGAAGTGTGAGTTTAGCAGTGTCAGGTCAGATGACGGAGATGTTACCCTGGCCGGTAGAGTAGTACCCAAGAAGGAATCGTTTCGATATTTAGGATCTATGTTGCAGTTTGATGGAGAGATTGATAAGGATGTTAGTTTTAGAATTCAAGCAGGATGGGTGAAATGGCGACTAGCATCTGGCATTCTCTGTGATCGGAAGATTCCTCAGAAGCTTAAAGGAAAGTTCTATAGGATAGCAATCAGACCTGCAATGTTATATGGTGCAGAATGTTGGCCTACTAAGAGGCAACACGTCCAGAAGATAAGCGTAGCAGATATGCGGATGCTGCGTTGGAGCTGTGGGCATACCAGACGAGATCGGATTAGAAACGAGGATATTCGGGAAAAACTTGGAGTTGCACCTATTGAAGAGAAGTTAGTCCAATACCGCTTGAGATGGTTTGGACATATCCAACGTAGACCATACGATGCACTTGTACGCGTTGGAATTCTAGGCCGCGCCGAAGGCCCAAAGAGAGGTAGAGGTCGACCTAAAATGACATGGCAGGAGATAATAAAGAGAGATTTAAGTAACTGGAGTTTATCGGAAGAGCTGGTAGTTGATAGGAGTGCATGGAAATTGGCAATCCATGTACCAGAACCTTAGGGTTTTTTTTAGACTTTATTTTACGTTTACTGAACCTTTTTACTTTTTATTACTATTTTAGATTTTATTTCACTTTTATTGAACCTTTTTACTTATTATTATTATTATTATTATTTAAAAAAAAACCTTTATCGGACGACTTTTTATTTGTTTGGTTATTTTAAACCCTTTATATATATATATATATATATATATATATTATCATCATTGTTAATTTTATTTTATTTTAATTTTTGGTTCCATATCTAGCCAACCCCAACTTGTTTGACATATATGGCTTTGTCGTTGTTGTTGTTGACAACAGATAGAAACTCCCAACTTTTCTAAATCCCCAGCTGGACAATGTTATTTGGTTGATTCAGACTATCCACTTAAGACTGGATATTTACCACCATTTCAAAATATGTGGTATCATATTTCGCATTTTCATGAAACTGTGAATTGTCATCATTTCGAAATATGAGGCATCCACTTCAGACTGGATTCGGGCTATCCACTTCAGAACGGGTACAACGAAATGAATACCAAGAAATGTCATCATTTCGAGATAGCATAAAAGATGAGTTGGTTGCTGTTGGGTTGCGCTAATTTGTAACTGTAACTATATTTGTATCTGTAAGAAGGTTTTAACATGTCAAATCCTATCTGTTTATACCTTATTGTAAAAATACCACGCTCAAATGTTCCGTTCACAGCAAAAAAATGCATTCCTCGTACACAATAGTGCCCCACTTAAATGTCACGCTCAAATACTCCGTTACCAGTTAAAAACGCACCCATAATTTATTTACTTTTAACTAAACAGGGAACCTCGTTACAAATGCTCAAAATAAAACGGGTCACTGCTGCTGCAAACATTAAACCATACTAATGGACCAACCACTTCCCAATAGCTACTAGCTAGCTACTACTCTACTTACCCCAGAATTCTATATCACCACTTTTTCGCCTTCTTCCTCCGCACTCTTTTTGCTCTTCTTCAGATGCAAGCAACGCTGACATTCCAGCTAACCACCATCTCTCTCTTTCTTTCACCCACCGCATCTCTCTTCTACTTTGTCCTTCGAGATTAATGCTGTAAAGCAATGGCCCTTCCTGCTTCTTTCTCTTTTATGCTTTTTTGCATTTCTGCATTTTTTATCTCCGCCGTCCACTCCCAATCAGCCGACGGTGGTTGCAGTTCAGATCCTAGCGATGTGCTGCCTCCTGCATACAACGCTTCCGCTCTCATTTGCGTACCCGTTTGGAACAATTTCATTCTCAGGGTATGATTTTTTTTTCCCCTGTTAATTTCTGTGTATTTGAACCTATTTGCTGCTTGTGCGGCAGAATTTCGTAATGTATATGATAAGGATGTTTTTTATGCGAATCTTGCAAGAATTAACTATATTATGCTTATGCAAATATGAAATTGAAGTTAAAATTGTATTTACTGTGGTAAATGGCTTCTTCTTGAACTTAACTGAATAAAACATGTGCCTTGGATGCTTCTTTTGTTGCAGATACTGAGCTGTAAACTACATGTTACACAATTTTATTCTGCAAAAAAGGATAATGGGTTATTTTTCCCTTTTATCTGCTCAGATATTTGGTATTTTTTTTATTTTTATTTTCTTATCAATCCGTTTGAATATTAAGATGGAAATTATGCACTTGGATTATTTTATGAAAGCTTGTTATGTTCACTTATCTCCAACTTGAGATAAGATGATACCATAGAATGTAAATTGCTTAGTCCTCAAAATGATCATGTAGGAATAGCAGAGAGGAAAAATAAGGGACAACAATAAGTTCGTAGATCGTGCTTCTTGTAAAGATTGAATTGAAGGAGTAAAAAAATGCAGCAGCTTGCATAACAAATTACTATTATGTCGTCCAGCCATTCCTAATATTATGATATTTGCATTTTCAGTACTCCCAAAGCGAAGAGAATGTACTGACCATTGTATTATCAACTGTATACACTCTTGGATGGGTTGGTATTGGATTCTCAAAAGATGGAATGATGACTGGTTCAAGTGCAATGGTCGGATGGATCGGTAAAACTGGCAGACCTCATATCAAACAATTTTATCTTAAAGGTCGCTCTACCGATGAAGTGCTAGTCAACGAAGGGAGGTTATCATCCACAAATAATGTACCTTTTGTCGGTGTTTCTAAAGCGCAGATCTATCTAGCATTCCAGCTCAATTTTTCAGCTCCTATCACGAAGCAAAATCTTTTGTTTGCCTTTGGAGCATCGATTCCTGTCAAGAATCACTTGAAGGAGCATAGTGATAAAACATCTATTTTATTTGATTTTGCAGAAGGTTCGCATTCTTGCAATCCTTACTTTGTTTTGTCATTTTGACAAACAGTCCGGCTTCTTTTTGTGTGTGCGTGTATGAACGAATCATAGTACATTAATTAATTTTTAGTTAGGGGGGATGTCCCAACCATCATCCTTTGCATCGCCGCTGTTCATCGAAAGTAAACTTGTTTTCCTACCATCGTGCATCTCACTCATTCATTTTCCAATAATTTTGTATACGTAAACTAGGATGGTACCCTATCATTTTCAGTTGGACATGTAGAATCATTCTAAGTTTAACAAAACGGCAAATTTTGTACAGTGATAGCTAAGTGCTAACAGCATTTAAAAATGAGTTAAGTTTGTAGAATAGGTTTGAGAACTATTATATTTCCATAGATGAATTGTTTTCTCTTTCTTTGTGGCTAATACTGGTAGTAGATTCTGGTATATGTTTAGTTATGAAACATGAATTTTTTTTTTTATATATATATATTAAGTTTTTGTTTATTACGTGAGCTTATAACTAACCAAGAACCTTCACATGCTTAAACCACGTATGTGTGCGTGCGCGCGCCGCGCGCGCGCGCGCACACACACACACACACACACACACACACACACACATATATATATATATATATATATATATATATATATATAATATGTGTGTATACATGTATGTATGTATATATGTATAACATACACCCCCCCCCCCCCCCCCCCGGTTTTGATAGCACCCCTTTTCCACTCGAAGCACGACTACTTGTTTAAATTTAAATAATGAGTGTGAATGGAAGAAGAGAGAAAGATGATTGTATGGTAGAAATAGGGGCCACATATATATGGATGGGGGTTAGAAGGTTATTATATCCTTTATATGAGTAGCGTTCCGTTGCACCTCTAAATGTCATTTGACTTCCACCCTATTTATCTCTGTGTGCACACACATTCAGTTTGTTAACCTGCATTAGGAAAAATGAATTGACTCTGTGCAGGCTTAACTGTAAGCAAAAACTTCAGTTTTGTGGTTATTGACAGTGTGTTTATGTTATTATTATAATCCTATATAACATTTAATTTATTGGTTACAAGTAGGTTTAGGTTTAAGATAGACATACCTTTCAATATCCTGGCATACCATTGATATACCACCAACTTGTTGCTTAACCATTAATACGACCATATTGGGCACATACGAATTGAATTTACAGGCACCAAATCTGCTTCTTCCTATCCTTATCAATTGAAAAGGTCGCATGGCATACTAAACGTAATTGGATGGGGTGTGCTTCTACCAATAGGAGTCATAATTGCAAGATATTGCAAAGAATGGGATCCATTGTGGTTCTATATCCATGGAATAATTCAGTTGATAGGATTTTTACTTGGGCTTGCTGGTGTTGTAGCCGGTGTTGCGCTTAATGACAAAATACATGCAAATGTTTCAACCCACAGAGGACTCGGGATATTTATTTTGGTCTTGGGCATTCTTCAGGTACATTGTTTGTTCAACGACCTTCTAAAAGAATTTTATATGCTTGTTTTTTATCCTTCTTGTGGATTTCTCTGTTTCTATATAGGACGTGGTTACTGAAGTAAAAGTATCATTCCTATATTGTAAATTTTGAAATTTGCCAGTGAAACTTGAGGTCTTACGGTAATCAGTTGCATATAAAGATGCTTATGCCAAATGAGGCACATGTATATATTAGATGAATAGTAACTTAATAAGTTGGTAAGAATAATCTATACCGTAATTCAGTTGAACAACATTATGATATCACCAAGGTATGTATATAAGATATAATCTTGAATTTTTTTTTTTAATTAAAAAAAAATAAAACAGAGAAATGAGTGTTGTGCTAATGCAGAAAAGAAGTGACTGGTAAAATAGGCAATGCTTATCTGCTATAGACAACATATGTCTAGCATATAATATATGCCTGACTAGGTAAGTATAAAAAATGGTTTGGAAATACTGGTGTGGTGAAATATGTCATATTAAATTTTGTGACAATATGAGGGCTTTGAAGTAATGATTTATCATCAATAATTTACATGAAAGTATAATGTTGCTGGTTAGGACAGAATCCTAAGGTTGATTCAAATCATTGATATATAATACCCACGTCATTATCCTTGGATAAAATACTAAAAAAAAGGAAAATATACTTCTTTTATACTGTCGTCCCATAAACAGTTTATTATTACTATTATTATTTTCTGAAATATGAATATTTTCTGTATAGGTAATTGCATTTTTTCTGCGACCCGATAAAGATTCGAAAATCCGGAGATACTGGAACTGGTATCACCATTGGGTGGGAAGGCTAACTCTCATCCTTAGTATAGCAAATATATTTATAGGCATTCGCGTTGGAGGTGCAGGAAATTCCTGGAAAACTGGTTACACTATCAACATTGTTATTCTTTTTATCACTGCCATCGTATTAGAAATTTTGTTGTGGACAAGATGGTCTCGTAAAAGTGTTGATATGCCAAAATATTAGGCCAGAGCCACGCATTCCGTGGCTTGAACATTTTGAGCTATATTCATTCATTATATTTGTTCTTGATTCAGTGTTGCCTGTATAATGTAAAGTAGATGTGATTTGAGTTGTTTGTAATCAACATGTATAGCAATATATTGTCAGTCTTGTTTGTTTGATTTTCAGGTATTACGAATCAAGCTTGCCTTGAGGCTGTTGGTCTACAAATGTTTTCTGAATATTATGTTATCCATGTTAGAAAATGAAAATAAAGACATGATGTAGTAGTAAAGTTTTGCAACCACGCACAACCGGTTGTCATATCCAAAATGTTCTGAAACCTATGATCAATTTAGAAAAAGTTGCTTTCAAAATTGATGCATATGGTAACGACTTAAGTTCAAACTTAATCATTCTAAAAAGTTATAAAATAATATACGTGCGTCCTATTCAAATTTTTTTTTTTTTTTTCCACTCTTATGTTTCAAAACAATCCGATTTCTAAAAATTCTACTTTCATTTTCTTCTATTTTTCTTCTTCTCAGTTTAATGACTAAACGAAATCTAAAATCAAAATCAGACCTCTTTCCCTCTGTGCTCACGGGGGCCACCAGCATCTTATCTCTTTTCATCCTTTCATTAACTAATTCACTAATTATCCGAAATCTAAAATCACAATTGAACTCCTCTTTCTCCCTTCTTGTCACTTTAGTATTTAAAAAAAAAAAAAAAAAAAAAGTTCGAATTCAAAATCAAAACAAATGCTACACATAGGGTGCGTTCGCAGCAAATTTTTGGCACGCTCAACTTTTCGTTGGCGTCGGACGCCAACAACTTTTAACCCTTCCAGATTCCACGATTGTTGAACGTTGAAAAATTAACCTTTACGGTTAATATTCCAACGTACCCTTTCACCGCCTATAAAACCGTCACCCCCCTCCCCCCTTCTTCATTCATAACCCGAAAATACCCAAATTTACCCCCAAATTTCGATTTTTTTGAGCAATTTCAAGCTGCAAAAACGGTAATTTTTTATACGATTGTGTTTATTTTTCAATTTCCTCTAACATATGTTTTTTTCGAATTTTTCTGAACATTTTTTTTTGGTTTATGCAGATGGCTTTCTCTTCCACTTCTGCTACCTCGCAGCCATTTGCGAATTGGACGGACGACCGCGAGTCCGCTTTCATAGATATATGCATTGAGTTTATAGTCGATCGGAATACAGGCGTCAGTGGGTTCTAATCAACAGTCGCGGCAACAATGAATGACCATTATAATCTGGAGTTCACAGTAACCCAGATCAGAAATAAATGGGACAACATGAAGCGCTCTTTTCGCGATTGAGACAGACTGCTACGAACACCCGGCGGTGTATGGAATGTAGAGTTCGATTATCTGGACGGTCCAGATGATTTTTGGAGTACCAGCGGTGGCAGACCTTACAAACGGTTCAGGAAGAACTCGCCGTTGAAGTTCCGAGAGTAGAACATTATGTTCGAGGGTTGTTTGCGGAAAGATACTTGTGCGTATCCGATACCTGAGGTTGCACCTCCTCCTGCACCAGCACCTCCACCAGCGCCTGTGCCAACTGCTTCTTTCTCCCCTGCCGACGCGGGTTTCTATACTGGTTGGATGGCTTCGGGCGATCCCCCTTCTGGTCAGCCTTCTAGGCGCAGACAAGTAGCGCATGTCAGCTCGTTTATGACAGACGATACGAGACAGCTTGCTGCTCGTTGCTTCTTCAGAGATCGGGTACGCCTGTGGACCTTTGGGAAATTCTGACGATTTTCCGCAATGACGAGCGGAATGTGGATATTGTTCGGGAGCTTACCGATGAGGGCATATGTGGGTTTATTTCAGCTGAGTTGAGTCAATTACCTCATCGTCGTTTATTTCAGATTTTCATGTACTTGTTTTAATTCCAGTACCGTTGTGTTCTTTATGTTTTATGAAAAACGTTGTCGTTTATTTTATGAAATATGTTATCGTTTTGTTTGATGCAATTAGAATTTAGTTAAATCAAAACCATTAATTTAACAATTAAATACCACGCTCAAATACCCTGTTCGCAGCTAAAAACGCATTCCTCGTTCGCTACAGTACCACGCTCAAATGCGACGCTCAAAAGCCACGCTCAAATACCCCGTTTGCGTTGGTTAAGAACGCACCCATAGGGTGCGTTCGCAGCCTTTATTTGCTACGCTCAAAATTTTTGTGGCGTCCGACGCGTCGGACGCAAGCACTTTTACCCCTTCCAAATAGAACGTCCGTTGGAAATTAAAAATCAAGCTGTTCGCGTCGGACGCCAACGGCTTGATTTTCAACTTCTCTTTCTCTCTATAAATCACCCACTCTATCCTTAACACCTTTCACAATACTACTTCAACAATTTCTTCAACTCTTTCTGCTTATTCGATTAATGTCTAACTCCGATTCATCCTCCGATTATGACGATTTGATGGAGCTCTACGGGGTTTATCTGGTTCAGAATGAAAGGAGAAATCATATGACGCGGATTAATACTTCGGAGTTCACTGGCTTATCTTGGATCAACGAAATTTTGAACGGTCATCAAAGCCATTATCAAAATAATTTTCGAATGAAAAAAACCATGTTTCCACGCGTTATGTGAAAAACTGCAACATTGTGGTCTCGCTTCCAGACCAGAAATCTGTGTCGTCGAAATGGTTGGAATTTTCATTTATACAATGGCTACTGGGCTTTCAAATAGACAACTTCAAGAAATATTTCAACGATCAGGTAGCACAATTTCTGTTTGTTTTCATGATGTCTTAAACGCTTTTCAATTACTCGCTACGGATGTAATAAAGCCAGGAGAACAACAATTTAATACTGTTTCACATTACATAAGAAATTCAACCCGGTATTATCCATATTTCAGAAACGGTATTGGTGCTATAGATGGTACACATGTATCTGCACATTTACCCACTGATCAAATTATCCCTTATATCGGACGAAAAGGCTTTGCAACTCAAAATATATTAGTGGTTTGTGATTTCAATTTACAGTTTACGTATGTTATGGCTGGTTGGGAAGGGACTGCACATGATAGTAGAATTTTTAATGCTGTTACAAACGATAGAAACTCTAACTTTCCTAGCCCTCCAGTTGGACAATATTATTTGGTTGATTCGGGCTATCCACTTCAGACTGGATATTTACCATCATATCGAAATATGAGGTACCATATTCTGCATTTCCGTGATACCATGAATCAACCAAAGTCAGCCAATGAAGTGTTTAATTAATACCATTCGAGTTTACGTATGGCCGTCGAAAGAACATTTGGCATTTAGAAAAAAAAAAATTGTCATTCTCAACAAGATACCTACATTTCGGTTCAACACTCAAGTGAAAGTTGTCGTATCTACAATGGCCTTACACAATTTCATACGCAAATATAATAGCGGTGACCCTGATTTTATGGCTTTTGATGATGATCCTGAACTAATCCCCGATCAGTACGTGGCGGAATATTATAGTATGAGAAATACGACGAATAGAGGCATTGAACGTGTACATCCAGGCGGATACCGAGAAATGTCATTAGTTCGAGATAACATTAGAGATGAGTTGGTTGCTGCCGGTCTGCGCTAATTTGTCTTTGTATTTGTAACTGTATTTGTACTTGTATCTGTATTAGAAACCGTATCTGTATTTGTATTTGTATTTGCCAAATCATATCTATTTATATGTTATTTTAAAAATATCACGCTCAGATACCCCGTTCGCAGCTAAAAACACATTCCCCGTTCGCTACAGTACCACGCTCAAATGCCACGCTCAAATGCTCCGCTCGCGTTGGTTAAGAACGCACCCATAGATCCAAAAAATTGTGAAATGTACTATACAGCCCTAGGTTCAATAGCAATCCAAAAGCACTGATTTACTATAGGTTTACACTTAATTGCCATTAAATCCTACTCTATTGAAAGAAAACCTTAGAAAAATTTACACATGATAAGAAAAGCACACGAATTTTCAAAATATCCAAAAGTCATCTTCATTTTATTCTTTGAAAATCATTATCTTCCCTCTTTAAAGTAGTTCTTATTTACATTGGCAATGAGGAGGAAGAAAACAGAAGGAACAGTGGTGTAAACAAATATAAGGGTAACTTGTTAGTTAAATAAATAAATTAGTGGGTGGAAAAGACAATAATGGGTGTGTCAATAAAAATTGACAGATAAGAAATTCTTGCAATTTTCTTTTGACAAGCACATATTTCAGCTCAAAAAATAAAATAATATGCAATTTACTTACATTTTTTTACCATTCACTTGAAAGTTAACAAAATATTTTTGAAACATGACAAAATGTTGTTCTAGATGGTCTGGTCTATAGCTTATAAAGCAAGGCTTTGAGATGAGGTTGAAGACTATTCGAATGCGTAGCCATTTGCACCACATATGAAAGTTTGTTATCCGTAACGTTGAAAACTCTAGTAACTTCTTTCACCTGCAAATTTAAGTACAACTTTTTGTTAGAAAACAATGTAACTAAAAGCATAAAAGATACAATACTCCCTCTTATAACTTGGAAAGACGGCAATATATTCTCACTGGAATAAGTATAGCACAATACTTTAAGATAGGCTATGACACAAACTAGAGATTGCAATCATTGAAAAGCCTTCTGGCCATTAATCCTTGGCTTTGCTTATACTGTACTTGAGGTGTGGTCGCTGGCTTTCTTACTCATGAGGTAATTACATGCACGTTGCATGATAAGCAACGGCACATATCTATCTTGTCTACTGGAATTCACTGATCTCAAACAAATGCTAATATCAAACTCCATCTCAAAAGTTCAAAACATGATTTCCTTAGATTAGGAATGACTTATCAACTAAAAGTGTTTTTTACTTTTTGTTCTTTTGTTTGCAAAAAGAAAATTGTCAGTGTGTAGCTCACATATTATTATCAATAATAAAAAATTAACAATAATTGAATTCACTTATCAAAGCCAGTAATTTTTGTTTTCAAAGTGAACTTACAAGTTGTTTGTTTTTGCACAATCCAAATCAAGGGGTTTGCCTTTTTTATTTTTAAAACATAAGATATAACTCAAGGGACCAACAAAAAAAGAAAACAAACAAATAAACGATAGATAAATTGTCCAGTTCAGGATTGATTTTCGTCTGATATTTACACATTAGTGGATGTCTAAACCAAGTCCATAAAAAACTTTGAATTCTTAGACTCTTGATTTCTAAAATTTACATAACACTGCAAAATTCTACCCCTTACAATAGGACTAAGAGCTGGACTTGTGGAGATTTAACACGGCAGGATAAAGATTATCAGGTACAAACTGCATACTATAGATGTAAAGACAGTAGCTTACCTTAGATGCGTTTCCAATTAGTTCACTTTGAAGTGTCACAAGTTTCTTTTCAGCATTGTAGGAACCCTTCTGCAAATGGACGATATAAATGTAGTGACTTGAATTCCTCCCCAAAAAAATAAGTATCAACATTGAAGTGTTTGTCCAACTATTTAAGGAAAATTTATGCATGTAGGTCTCTTTTGGAAATCTATTTTGAAAACTAGTTGTTTCTAAAGTATTTAGCACAAATTGGTGTTAAATTAAATCGCACTATGATTTATTTTAGCTAGATATCTAAATCGTGACATAATGTTTTATTTTTATTTTTTTTAATCTATGTGGCAGAAAAAAGCATGTTTCTTCAATTAGTTTGGATGTAAATCTATCTGCGTAATACGGTCCAAAATCTGGTCTACATTAAATGGTCCTGAATATGTAAAAAATAAAGGATATTATTTCAGGTAAAATTATATATATATTTTTCAATCTCTGCCAAGATTTCCTTTTCGTACTTGAACGAGGCAAAACTCGAGATATATACCAATACACCAATACGAAATCCCATTTGGAATCCAAGATTTGAGACCCTAATAAGAGGGGAAAACAAAATGGTTGATGGGAGTGAATTTCAAGGAAAATAAGTAAAGAAAATATTTGATAGGTTAAGAATTTTTACTTTGTTCATTATGTATTGTCTAATTTATATAAGGAACAAATTCCCTATTTGTGTTTACCACAATACCCAAAATTATTACAATATATACTTTTCATCTCCAAATCCTACTTCTCCATCTTTCAAAAAGCTTAAACTGGGAAAACAAAAAACAAAAAAATCAAACCCTTAACTATGAATACACATAAACTAGAATTACCAAGATTGCGAATAAATTTTACATAATCAAAGTTCACCTTCTTTCATATTTAAGGAAATTGCAAATTTAATGCATTATCTTTAGTCATACTAAATATTTAATTTTGATTTTCAGAATGATTGTGGGATTTTGATGAAAATGTATGTAAGCAATCACATGACAGCAATCAATCATATACATATTTTTAAAATAAGCACAAAGGGGAATTCTATTATATTTTTATGAAGCAGATATTTGTTTTATTCCCCTAAAAAAAACACCACCAACTCATTTTCTTTAGCCATTTGAATTTTAATTTGCTTACCTTTACAAATAACAAGGCAAACAGCACAGTGAAGCACACTATGTAAATTATACAAGCACCCGGGGGTCTGAACTAGCAATGCAGGAGATTAATTTGGCTCATATGATATAATAATTTACTTTGGTGAAATACACACAAATGCGCAGTCCGGGCCAAAATCCTGTTAAGACTTGCATTTGGGCAGAGCCTGAATGACATGATAACACCAGAATTTTATACTTGCGGCAACCAATAGTTCGTCTCTCCATATTCTGCTTCTCAGTTACCACCATCATATAACATTGACTTTGAATATCTATTTACATTCTACATTGTTATGATTTCACTTGTAAGTCATGCTGCTGCTGCTGCTGCTGCTGCTTCTTCTTTTCCACAACCGAAGTCACCAAGATTAATGGAAATGAGACGCGAAGAATGAGAGGTACCAATAATAAAACACTTAAAGCAAAGTTACACTATCTAAAACGAGCAAGGCAGAGTAACACCTTTACCATACCACCACATTCAAGAAGAACTTTTAACAAACACACAAATCAATTTTAACCATCTCATAGCATTTGGTCACTGGAATATTAGAATAAGAAAATAAACTAATAAACAAAACAGAACATTTCTAATAGACTATATATGCGAAGGATGATTATGCATAGAATAAAGTAAAAAATAAAGGCATTTGGCAGCTAAAGATTGGGATCGTGCTTAAATTAAAATAAAGGTGTTTGTGAAGGATATTTGCTTGACTGCATCTACACCGACTTGCTAAGGCAAGAAGTACAGAGACATGGAATATGCAACTAATAAACCTTAGTAGCTGATTTAGCTGCTACTGTTTTGGACAACCAAACCCAGCTCATTCAATTCGTACGATCCAAACTCAACATGCAGAACTTGCTAATAAGTTACTTCTGGCAGCAACAACTTAAATTTTTATATATAATGAGCAATTAATTTGATAAGTCACATGCAACAATACTTGCTCTTTTGTTATCAAAAATCTTACAATCCCAATGTCATCTCAGCCCGGATCTCACCTTTTATAATTCAACTAACATTCTGACACAAATTTTATTAAAACCGCAATTTAGAAAATTCTTCCAATCCGTACTAATACATTTCAAGAGGGAATTAACTAAAATGACAAATTTCATGAAAGCTTTTGTATTTAAGCCACAAGCTTTAAAGTGTAGGATGAAATTTGTTCAATTTAGCTCGTCCCCAATCCTACCACGACATTAAAATCCAACCACTGAATGCCACTTCCACATCAAATCCAACCACTGAATCCCACCTCCACGTTACCAAACTATCATTGTTTCCCCTCGTTTGGCCCGCCCCACCTCGTTAAAGCCTCAAATCAAAAACAACTTCAGCCACAACCTAAAAAGGGGAAATCGTAGCCACCAAACCAAATCTCGTCGCCCCATCATCAACCATCACCACCTCACTAATGCCCTAACCGCTACATCCTTTCCTTTGTTGCACATGTTAGGATTGTCTCGCATGTTGTTAAGATAGGGATGACAATTTGAATAAATAGTCACACATCACAGAATAAATTGAAGATGTTGTGTACAAATATGAGTTGGTAGGCATGTAACATTAGGGATTACTTTTGTTATAAGGATGTGTGTGTCATCTCATATGCGTGAGCCCTATGCAAGGAGGAGGGGAGCTTTGTTCCGACCGTTGTTACATAACTGTACACCAACATAGATACAACATATATATACAATGTTATATGACAACTGACACCCTGTTTGAGAGCACTCCTTTTGCTCCCGAATCACAACAATTCATTTATATTTAAATAATAAGTGAGTGAGACAGTGGGTAGATAAAGAGAAAAGAGGATTGTATGGTAAACATCAAAGGGCATTTAGGGGTGTTGCACTGTTTGTGGTCCAAATATGTGTGTGTGTGTGTGTGTGTAGATTAAACTAGTGTTATATGAATATAATGATATATTCAACTTCCATTTCAATCAATGCTACATAATGCAAATATAAACTAACATTACATGAATACGATGTCTAGAACAACACAAAACGAAAACATGCTAATTTAAACAAGCATTATACAAATATAAAGTTATACTCATCTATAATCCCACAAAAAAAAAAAAAAAAGAGCTAAAACTTCATAAAAGAAAAAAAAACTATCGACAATCGATCGGGTTTTTGCGACACCCATCACCTCATCCCTACCTCTAATCATTGACCCATCGATTGTCGTCTCCTATGTCACATCGCCTATATGTTTATTGAATGTTATAATTGAAGTCAAAAATGAAACTCAAGTCCTTCAGCCAAAAAAATTCAAAAATTTATCATTGTGTATGTTTTCCGCTACATTTTAATATACTTATTTGAAACCACAATCCCAATTCCAATGTTTTATTTTATTTTTTATGAAACAAGTACTTTATTTACTAAAAGCAAATAAATGGTACAATTTATAGCATGTCGATTAGACATGATGGTAGGAATGTTAAACATAGCTCTTACTCAATAATCAACATGTGTTTCCTAAATGCACGGGAAAAACTAGAACATGAAAAAAAAAAAACAAGAATCTTAATGAGAATGAAAGGAAAAAAACAACAAAATAGCACAAAAACATCATTCGTGCAGAATATTAATTAACTTCGTTCAGTACTAATCTCCACACCCGAGCAAGAATTCATGGCAATAAAAGTGCTTAGCATTCCATCAACCTCATTGCTTTTGACACTTATGAATTCACGATAGTTATCCTTGAACTTAGTTAACATTCTGAATCTATGATTTATGAATTAAATTCCATTTCGACTTAAAGTTTGAGTTCATGAGTTACAATTTAAATCTTGTTTTGAAAACTTTGTGATTTTAAATCATGTTTTGAACATTTTGTGATTGCTTTTGACTTATTTTAAGTTTCACAACCAAATTTGGATAATTTTGACTTACTTATCCAGAGACATTTACTTTTTATAATTCACCCAAATCTATTCATAAGTTGTTATTTGAAACTTAAAAACACATTTAGAAGACCTTGTGCTTGCTTACGACTTATTTAAATTACAACTAAATTTGATGCTAATTTTGATTTATATATTCAAACATTTCTGCTTATTATTATTCACTCAAAACCATTTATAAAATCATTGTTCTAAATGCATTTCAAGGAGATTTCGAATAAGTTTTTGCCAAATAGGCTTGAGATTGCTTCCCCCTTTACTTGTTAAGGCAAAATGTGTTAGGAAATGTAAAGATTTATTCAGAATTGATTTCCAGTATTGACAGACGTGAGAGTTTGCATGAAATAGACTTTACTGCTTTTGAGAAATTTTCGAATAAAATACAGTGTTGTTTTGCTCTGTGTGTTTATAATAAACGTCTATGTACAAAATAATCTTTCTAACAAAACTTGGGTTTCAATGCTTGGCTCATTAGCTTGGCGCCCAATTGTTGGTTTGATAATAATACTTCGAGATAACGGTCGCATATTTTAACACCTCTCCCCCCCCCCCCCCCCCTTCCTCCATCTCTTCCTTTCTCAAACCAACGATAGGGTTATGAATTTATAAATCCTCTTCCTTCTTGATCCTTTTTAAAATCAACGATTTTTGAGCTGAAATCGCATAAGCTTGCTCTCCATCGTGAGCAACCTTGACTTTGACAGTTTGTTTTGCATATTGGCTTGCTTGTTGCAGATCTGATAGAATTGAAACTTTTGGATCTTCCCGGATTTCTTGGCTTTGATGCTTCAAACTGGTTTGATTTTGCTTCGATTGAATGGATCCACTTGAGTTGCAAGGTAGATTACTGGCCTCAAAATCATTTTGAAATCTTATGAAATTTCGAGTTGAAAGTGATTACATTAGCGTGTCTGCTTGTGATAGTATGTTGGTATGTGATTTATCTCATGTATCCTTGCGTTACTTGCTTTCATACAAAATACAGATCGAGTTCTATATGTTGTCCTTGCATGTTGTATTAGGTTCGTTGTCATGTACACGACACTGATTATCACATCATAATGTAGGCTTGTCTTCCACATTGATATTCAGTTCTTTTAGAAATGATTGTAGCCACGTTATTTTTGTTGTTGCGTTGGTTACACTTCTATACTCAGCCTTTATACTAGATCTTGGTATAATTGCTTGTTTTTTTTAGAACACCGGGATATTAGATTGTCACCAAAGTATTGCAGTATCATGTGGTTGATTTTCTGTCATCCACCTATGATGCACAATCAGCATCTGCCTATCTTGTAATGCTGAGTCTTTTCTTGCTTTGAGTCATAGTCCATGATTCATAGTCCTTTTTAAGTATCTTAGATAACTGACAAACCTTGTTAACACTAAATGCAATGTCAGATCTAGTTGAATATTGTAAAGCACAACATATACTTTTGTATTGCTTAATATTCGATATTGGCTCTCTCCTGTATTCGAAGTAATGTTGATCACTGATCATTAGAGTGGGATGTGGTATGGTTACATCCATTTTTGTTTTGGTAAGTAGTTCGATGATGTACTTCTTTTGTGGCAGTATAATTTTTGACTCTGATATTCTTCTCATTTCAATGTTTATAAAGTAGTTTAATTTTTCAAAATCTTTGATTAAGAATTGCTTGTCAAGGTTTTGAATGAGCTAATTTATCTATGTATCATTGTCACATGTAATTATAAAATCATCAACATATAATAGTATGTATAAAGTCATAGTGTTATTAATTTTGATAAATAATGAGTTGTCTGATTTGACAGACTTAAACCCTATATTAACTAGTGTGGCTTTCAGTCTGTCGGGTGCTTGTTTTAACCCATAAATTGCTTTGTTCAGTTTGTAAACAAATTTTGGATGTAGCCCTTTAGCTGCTTCATGTACACTTCTTGTAAATTGCCTTATAAAAAGGCATTATTTACATCAAGTTATCATAGGCACCACATGTTGTGTAAAACAACCACTAGTACCACTCCAATAGTTGTAGGCTTAATAACAGGTAAGAATGTTTCACTAAAACCAAACCTTGTTGCGTGTACCCGTTTGCAACAAATCTGATTTTGTATTTATTGACCGTTCCATTTGGATTCTTCTTAACTTTATATGTTCAGCTGCGCCCAATGATGCTTTTGATTTCTGGTGATGCAACTAACATTCAAGTTTTGTTTTTAATGAATCCATGATACTCACCGTTCGTAGTTGTTTGCCATTGTTGTAATTCTACATGTTTGGATCATTGTGCACTTGGACTATGTTTGCATTGGGGTTTCTCTAATTACTTATGTTTTGATTTGCTGAGTAGTTCTGACTGAATTTGAAATAGCATTTCACTGCTGTGTGTCCCACTTTCTCACAAATTTGACATTTTGGTCTATCGTTGTTGTTGTTGTTGTACCTTCCTCTTCCTCTGACCTATTTGAGTAACTGCTCATTTGATTTATTTGTTCACCTCTATTGTACTATCCATTGCTTTTGTTGCTTACATCATAGTTAACTGATAGGTCAGTCCTTGTGTTCGTTTGGCTTTAATTCTTGTCTCATGTGCAAGAAGTATTGAGTGGACATCCTCCAGTAAACACAGACTTCTTGAGATGATATCACTGCAATTACTGCCTCATAATCATCATTGAGGTCATTCGATATTGTAAGAATTTGTTTATTATGCTATCTTTTGTCCTGCAACTTCAAGCATGTCACATATTAACTTGACTTTAGCAAGGTATTCTCTTATTGACAAATTATTTCTTGAGCCTTGTAATTGCCTTATGTAGTACATCACTTTTGCAGCTGACTGTGAATTGATGTTTCATTCTACAGTGGTCCAAATGTCATTAGAATTCTTGCACCCTAATACTTAAGATAATAATTTCAAGTTGATCGATGGTAACAACCACGAACTTATTAATCTATCTTGCTTATGAAATTTTATGTATTCTTTATACTTACAACCTTGCTTTCTTCATCAGTGATAAACTTTGATGGAATGGACAATATGCCATGAATGAAGCCCTTTAGGTCATAGCTTTTAATTGCGGTTTCAATTTGCAATTTCCAAGGAAAATAACTGTCTTCGTCTAACTTAACAATGATAAGTTGACTTTGTGGGTTTATCACTGTTTAAACTAGATGTTCAACAAATGTTGCAGTTTGCTTTTGAGAATCATTCATATTATCAGCAGTTGATGAAACAGGTCACCGGCCATTAAGATGATGAAAAGTGAGGAATTTTGATATGATCAAGTCTAAAATGAGGATCAAAAGCAGAAATGAGATTGAGAACAGTTACTATGGACCAGTATTTGGGTTACTAGATTGAAAGAATCAATTTCACTGAATCAGATATGTGCAAACACAACTCAAACGATGTCTAAACTGGTGGGTTTTTCTGTATAGCACTTTCTTGAATCTTTGAATTGATTCTTTTTTATTCTTAATTCAAATTTCTGGTTTTCTTGATTGTTTTTATTTGAATTTGGTTAAACTAATCATGTTGCAGCCGAATCTTTGACTATGGCGTGGCACTTGATTGTTTGACTGAATTAACATTCTCAAATGAGGAGATGTCTATCTCTGATGAGAGAAAATCTCATGTAATGATAATTTTCTGATGAATTTTCTACATCTTTCAATGATCTGAATTGATGATCAATCGCTGTCAAGCTGTTACGGCTTCAATACCATTTAAAGATTTATTCAGATTTGATTTGTAGTATCGATACACATGAGAGTTTGCATGAAATAGACTTTATTACTCTTGAGAAATTGTTGAGAATACAATGTTGTTTTGCTATGTGTATTTATAAACACGACTATGTACAAAACAATCTTTTCAATAAAATTTGAGCTTCAGCGCTTGGTCCAGTAGCTTGCAGCTCAATTGTTGGTTTGATAAATACTCTTTTCGTTTCTAAATATAAGATGTTTTAAGAAGCTTGGTTTGTTTTAAAATATAAGATGTTTAAGGTTTTAATATCCTCTTTATCCGTTATTCATAATAAACGATGTGATTTTGTATGCATTTATTCATCTTTCAACCAATAGATGCACACGAAAAGAAGCTAATTTAAGAGAGAGACTTATTTTGAGTATGAATTCAAGCACCATTAATTGATTCCTTAATTCTTGTGCAAACAAGTAAAATGTCTTATATTTAGAATCGGATGTAGTAATACTTTGAGATAGCAGCCGCCTATTTTATTACAGGAAAAGAAACATGTGATCTGATTTAGCAGGTTGTTTAGCTACTAGTTTTTTGGATTGGATGACCATTTACACTCCTCCAATTGATATGGCCCAAATTCTACATGTAATTTTTGTTATGTACAGTCTGGCTAAACTTCCTATTAAGTTTCAAAATACCAAAAAAAAAAAAAAAAAAAAAAAAAAAAAAAAAAAAAAAACTCGTTGTCCTAAAACTTTGTAAGCTAGGTCACTATTTTTCGGAAATCAACGTAAAAATTTATCAAACTTCAAAACTTAATTCAATACATAATCATATTCATGTTCATGTAAGAAAAGAAAAAAATGCTTTGAAAATAAAAAATAAAAAAAATTCCCATTTCAGCAAATCCTGCAATTTTTCGAAAAATTGCAGACATTGCAACAATTATATCAAAATACTGCAAGGTTTCATGCAATTTTTGCTGATTTGCTTTAAATTTTCAAATTTAATTCCTACACTTATTCAAATACCAAATTATTGCAGAAAAATCATCAAAAAAATAACGAAAATTGCATACAAATGAAAATATTTTATTTCCTGTAAAATTGCAAAAAAGCAACCATTTGTAAAAATTGCAAACATGTCTACAATTTTTCTATACACTATAACACATGTCTGCAATACACTTTAAAATAATTGCATATATGTCTGTACTTATTTACAATGAATGCAAACATTGATGCACCTGATTTTCCTTTTTCATAACTTTATTATACAGTATGTGAATAATTGCAGGAATATCTGCACTTACTCTAAAAGATGCAGACGTTTCTACAAAAAATTCAGTAATCTTCTCTTAATATTTACAATTTTTAGAATATTTTTTTTAATGTAGTAGTGCGAGAAATGATGCAAAATGTGCTGCTACAGAAATAGGGATCCGCTTTAAATGAAAACTTACCGAGCAACGTCGGTTTAAAACATCTTTGATTTTAGGGACTTGTCGCTTATATTCACTTTTTATTATACGGGTAATTAAATATGTTCTTACATCAACCCAACATTGCAAAATCAGTAGTTTACAAAAACAATTTATGTTTTCAATAGGCAAATTCGTAAATTCTATGAAATGTGCCACCATCAATAAGCAAAGTAATAACTACAGTTGGCATTTGAACTATACACAAGCAACAGAAACTTAGGGTTATGTGTCTGATCAACAGATATGCTTTTTCGCGACAGCAATACTAATCTGATTCATATCAGATTCCAAATTGTAAAGAACAGAAACGGAATCAAATTGCTGGAAATGTTTCAATAAATTATATGATTAAAGGAAGTAATTACTTGAACTTCGACGATGCCAGTGCTTTGGGAAATGACAACCTCGATGGATCCATCGGGTTTTGGTCTCCAAAATCCGCTTTCCGCGTGCATAGGTTCACCAGAAGCCAGTTTCCACGTTTTCTGACTATAAGCTATCACTGGCTAATATATAAATATTGCAAACGGTTATACAGCAAAGTTACAAATTTAATGATAAAATCATGAAATTGTAATCGAAGAGAAGAATTTGTTTAAAAACCTTTCCAGAATGGGAGAAAAGCAGCTCTTCGCCATACTTGAAAGAGTTGATGGTCGGATAACCGCCCTCACCCTCGCCTCTCCATTTGCCTAACAGAAATGAAAGAGGAGCTACTGCCGGGTGGATTGGTGGTGAAGTTACCAGCGAAGAAGCTGCACTTGTTTCTTCCATTTTCGTTGGGAAGTCCGAAAGAACGTGTTGGATGAATTAGGATACGTATTTTAAGCAGGGGTCAGGCAATTGCCATCCTACTTATACTCTTCACACCCCACTTATTTGAAAAGAAGCTACACACCCCTCATTTTTCTCTTCCCACCCCATGCTGTTATGTAATATTGTCGGCTGAAAGCGTTATGTAAATACTGATGTATTTTCATTGTACTAATTTTATGCAAAGTAGAGTTTCAGAACAGACTTGAATTTACAAATTTCTACGTTTAATTTGTTGGATCTAGAATAACCCTAAAGGGGGGGTGAATAGGGTTTTTCACAGTTTTTAAACTGATTTGAAAAACTGACAGGATATTAAAATAATAAACAGATCACAGAATATAGCAGAAACAGAAATGCAGAAAATAAATCACACACAGATATACCCAGCTTCGGCAAAACCCTGCCTACTGCTGCATTTCTAAGGTTTCTACTAGGTGATAGAATAGATCCCGCATACAAGACCATGTACACTCGCAAACCCTGCTCCTATTCTAACCCTACGCTCAAAACCGTAGACTGATCGATATCCCCTCGATCAGATTTCCCCGAATTACACCCTGTAATCCGTAACCCAGATTTTACAGACTCTGAAACTGACAGCCAACTCCCTGACTGATCTCCCCTAGATTTTTACAGAAATCTAGAAACTGTTTCATTTGAAATACAACACGAATTAAAATGAAAAACAATGAGCACTAAAATAAAATAGAAACCCTAATATTTAAATATATATTCTCCACTCTTAGTGAACTAGGCTTAGCCAAGGCTAAGTAGGCCGGCCATTTGTTTTTGCTTTTGTCCAATCTCTCTCTCCATTTCTCTGGAAAACAAAATATGGTGGCTGCGATTTCTAGGGTTTTTGAATCTTCCCCAAATCGATCGTTTGCTTGATGAATTGGATATCTCTTTGATGCTCGAAACTGTTTGGCCCTATGATGCTTCGATTTTGGGGTTGCTCCTCCTCTCGATCGAAACCTATGTGAGTATTTCTGAGTTTGATTTGTTCTCTTTGAAATTGCGAGTTTTTGGTTTTCGATGATTGCTTGCCAGTGATGAATGGTTGTGTTTATAGGATTTAGAAATCCTAATTTGCTCTGATTTCGTGATAATGACTTGGCTGATTTCAAGTTTCCCTTTTTGATTTTCTTGAACGAATTTGATTGCGTGGCTTTTCCCTTTTGACAAAATCGGTTTTTGAAATTCTTTGCTTTAATGGCTCCTGTGTGATCGACTCTGTTCGAATTGCGTGAATGGTTCTGGAAACAGTAAAACAGTTTCCCTTGTGGCCCCTTAAAATTTGCACTGTATATTTTCGGAAATCAATTTGAAACCAGAAAATAATATCTTTCCAAAAATGCTTGCTGAATTCTTCCCGTGCTTGACTAAATCTGGAAATGTATTTAAGCCGAGATTCTTGTATTGATTTCAAAAGAATCCTAAACATGAATTGATTTTCCTTCATCCTGACTTGTGCGAGATTCCTGCAAATAAGTAGTCTTGCCACATATGCTCCATGACTTATCAATACTGGAAATAATTTGAATTATTCTTGACTAAAAAAGATCACTGGGTTTCCTGAATTTCTTGTGGTCTTTGAAATTCAATTTCCTTGAATTCTTTCCAAACACTTGTTTACACATCTCTGAACACATCAACACAAAACTTCATGTTCTTGTGCATCATTTATTTGGTATGTACATATCTCGGCCATCAGATTTTTGCTGTGTATCACATGCTTGAACTTTGCCATTCATTTTTCTATTTAGCAAATGAACTGCTCGGCCATGTTTAATGTTTACACCATGTACACTGATCTGCTTTGTCTTGAACATGCTGGAAAAAAACACTTTAACATTCATGCATATTTCTGCTCAAACCATATTGCTTGTGATGCTTAACCCATGTACACCAGTATTTGCTGTTGCATGCAGCATTCTTGCACACTTATATTTGAACCTTGATAAACTGGAGTTAAGTTGCGTTAACATCACTTGAAACTCATTGTTGTACTTGTATAATATATGCCACTATATGCTGTTTGCTTCATTCATGTTGCATCACCTATGCTCGACCATCTTAAAGGCTGTTGAATCATTGTGTTGTTGATGAAACAGACTTGTCTTACTTTGATTCACCTATACTTAAGCCTTCATGCTTGCTGAAACATTTTAGTTTGCACCTGCATCATCTTGGTTTACATGTGTTGCATGGTATACTTGAATACACTTTTGTTGCTTGCATATGATCTTGTCCATGCTGGCTGTGTATCCAGTCTCATACTTGTAACAGCCTTGACTAGGCCATGATTTTGTACTCTTGACTGATACATGCTTCACCTGTTGCTGACTTGAAAATATTGTGAATTCTGAACTTGTACATATGTGTTGCCATTTTGAGATGCATCCATGTACCCTTGCTTGCCATGTTCATTGTAACTTGGCTATTGATGCTGAACTTGTTTATTTGACCATGAGATACTGCACCTGACTTCGATATACTTGCATTTTTGCTTTGTCATTGTTCGGCTGCTTGCTACACGACATGTTGTACTCTGATTTTGCTGTTTCTTGAAAAAAAAAACTTGCATGTTGACTTTTGAGCTTCTGGCTTTGACTTTGTCACATGATTCCAGTTTGCTGTTTTGACCATGGTTCGACCACTCCATGCATATACATATACAATTTTGTATGTGTATATGTGTGCGTGTGTGGCTCATGACATTTGTTTTGCTGCTTGAGTGTTGCACTGAGTCGAGATGGTCCACGTGGCTCCTCCTCAGCTGCATACACTGTATTCTGATTGGCGAGGCAGTACACATATGTATATTTATACATGCGTGTATATGCAGCCATCAGAAGAGATTTCCTGTCCCTGCATTGATATATATATTTGTTGTCTGCCTTGTGGTATTTACAGTGTATCACTGTGAATATCACAAGCTGTCTAGACACAAATTGATGGTTTTTATAAATCAGTTCAAGTCATGAAAAATGATGAGAAACACACCAGAAAACTGAGGCAAATAAAAATTTTAAAAAAATAAAATTTATATTTGCACATATTCTGTTTCATTTCTATTGCAGTGTACTGTGCGTGTGTTTCATATGTGACAGGTGATGATGACTGGACTGACTTGAAGATTGTGAAGATTGGACTAACAGTGAAGACTGAAGACAAGAAGGCAGAAGGCAGTGTCAGTGTATCACTGTGTCTGTAAATGTATATATAAATTGTATATGAGTGAGATGAGAACTGTAAAGAGGAGTACTGTATATGAGACTGTAGAAATGAAATTGAAATGTGAGATGTACAAAAAGTGGAGTTACAAGAGTTGTACTGTTTGAATGCATGAAATAAAATATTTAAATTTAAACAAAATACTGTTGAGTATTTGAATTCGTTGTGAAGTCGGTTTTTTATTTAAATTTAAATATTATATTCCTGTCTAAATGTATATATATAGAACAGTACAGTAACAAACACATTTAAAATAATATTTATTTGGTTGTTATCATCAAACAAAAAATCATATAATTGTGTATACAACACCGTTATATACAACAATCTCCCCCTTTTGATGATGACAAACAAATAAAAGATTTTGAATCCAACAAATGTGTTTTACAATGAAAATTGAACTCCCCCTATTTATTTGCTCCCCCTACAACAGAAAACTCCCTCTATAACTGTGCATGAGTGAATATGAACTAAATAATGAATTTTCAAAATTAAGAATATTTATAAAATATTCACTCATAAATCAAAATCTAATCCATTCTCCCCCTTTTGTTATCATCAAAAGGATACAGAATTTAAAATACAGATGAAACACGACTAAAAATATAATTTCAGCATAAGAGGAAGAATAATCATCATATATCTCAATCAGTCAAACAAAAATCATAATAAACTGAGAACTAGTGGCATATTTCACATTTTAGAGAATGACGGATTTACGATGGATTTCATACATAATGGAGAGAGTTTTAAAAACAAATCATTTCCAATTATTTTCCAATAAAAATTTATAAAAATGACACAAAAACAGTGATGGATTTGGACTATAATTATAATTTTAATTTAAGTGACAGTATCGTACAATCTCAAATCCCAATACCTATCAATCAACAAATCATAATACGTCATAAAATTTCAACACATTTCACAGATTAGAAAGTGGATTGATAGGCTGATTATTATACACCAAGGAGAATTTCATATTAATTTCAATTTATAGCATTTTTTCTATTTTTTTTTATTTAAGAGCACACTGACCACGCATAACCAGAACTTGGATTTTTAAATGAAGTCAGTCGCAGCTTAAATTATAAGTTGTCTCTTAACCATGCATGACCAGAGCTTGGATTTTTAAATGAGGTTAGAGACACACTTATATATTAATTATATTTTCATCATTTTTAGCTTTTAAAAAGGAAAAAAAAACTCCTCGATATATAAAACCAGTATGGATGATAGAAATGTGGTAAGTACAGAGATGAACTGTGAAATAAATTTCTAAATTAATTATATTATGAGATATGCATGAACTGTACCGGGATTCTTGAAAATTTTCAATTGTCACTAATTCAAAAAAAATAATGCAGTCACATTTCCATCACAACTATTTTCACTGTTTTAAGATTATTTTAAAAAATATAAACTCTCCACATTAATATAAACTCATAATGGATGACAGAATGATGAGAGGCATAGAAGATGTTCGTGAAATAATTCCCAGTTCAAAGATATTATAATAAATATTCAACCGTCATGAAAATCTAAATAAAATCTCCTCTTGTTGTGAAATATATTGTAGTCATAATTCATCACAATTTCAAATTCTGATATATTTTGATGAATTATAAATACAGAACAATATGGATATTGATTTCAATTTGTGAATGAATAAAAAATAAATAGTTTTAAAATTGAAAATCAATTACAAGAGGAATATGAAGAGCTATACAATGCACAAGAGGGAAAAGAAAAATATATACATGATGAGAATAAAAAAAATTCAGCACTTCCTAATCTGATACCACTTGTAGTCTTTATTAAAAAGGATTTTTTAAAAAGACACTGGAGGCTAAACAAGGGTATCTCAGTCAACAGAAAGACTTAATTACAAAGCAAGCAACTCAAGCACACAAGTTTCATTTATCAGAGCACGATAAACCTTTGATACCAAATCAAGCAGTCCAAAAAAAAATATATACAAATCAATTTCTTATAATCAGAGCAGCATGATTCCAAAAAAAACAAACATTTTTCAAAACAGTATCAGAGCAGCACAAAATTAGTTTCAAAGCACACTTGTCAGGACATTTCTGATGGCCACAGAATATGATTCACGATCCAATATTAAAAATACCGTTTATTTTAAATCATTTGAAGAAATATGAAAATATCAGGATTTAATAAATCAATCACACAAATTTATAAATTTTTGAATTGAGATATGTGTGAGATTTAATAAATCAATAATTTCAAATGATTTTAAACAAACAAATACTTAAATCATATAACCATGAAATAAGAGAGAAATTCAAGACCGGATTTTTCAAAGAATTTTCACAAGAATTTTCTGACAAGTCCTCAAGAAATTTCAGATCATCTACATCAATTTTGTGAGATATTCATGATCCAAAGAATAAAAATAATTTATTTGAAATCATTTGAATCAATGTCAAATTTTGAGATATAATGAATCAGTCACACAGGGTTAATAATTTCAGATTTAAGTGGTGTGTGAGATTCAAAATATCAGGAATTTCAGATGATTTCAAACTAAACTAATTTCAACCATAATAATCATGAATAAGGATGAAATTCTAGATGTATCACTAATTCAACCCACATATTTTTCAAGTCAGAAATAATCAAGCCAATCTAAAAATTAATGAGATTATCACAACTGAGAAGTAACAGTGCTGTAATGAGTATAATACTTTAAGTGTTTCCAAAATGAATTGGAAGGGACTCAAAACAGTATAAGTGTGTGAAATTTCATTAATTATTCAGATCTTCAAAAATTTAGAATTCTAGTTAACAGTGTTCAAGATATGATATGAATGCATCAACACTGTTATGAATTCAAAAATCAGAAAATAAACTTCAAAACAATTGCAGATATATACAAGTTCAAATTCAGGATATGGAAATAATTAACACATGATGATTTTATACAAGTAAGGCAAATTTCAAAAAAAAAACATTAATTCTGCAACTGGAAGTTTAAGAAGTACAGACAAAAAAATATGGCAGTGTCAAATCAAAAACAAAAAAAACAGAAGGGGAAAAAGGAAGGAATAAACACAGAAAAAAAAAACGAGAATATACAAAGGCAAGTTTAGAGACATACTAGAATCCAATGTAAAGCAGAATCTCTAACTCATCAGATGTGGCTAAGGAACTGTGAATGATTCTGTGATATGTAGCAGTTTTGAATCTAGTTTTTCTTTTAGCTATGCAGTTCCTCAGCCTCCTTTGGTACCTAACTGTTAAGAGAATTGAGCGGTCTAACAAAAATTGTGAAACCACCCACAGTTTTGTTCAAATCTTTTAGTACCCAAACCTGTTTATATAGCAAACCATTCGAATCAACCTTTGTACCTTTCGGGACCCAAATCTGTTTGAATTTAGTTGAAGTCGTTTTATTTTTATTTGGGATCCAAGATTGTTTAATTGGTTTGTTATAAAACAAATTCACATCATGTTTTTGATTCAAAAATCCTTTGGGAATGTTAGAGTTCAAATTTTCAAAACAAACATTTCCAAAATGATTTGAAGGATTTTTAAAAACAATTGAATTCCGTTTCTCAAATTCATTTGTTTTTCCAAGAACATCATTTTTTCCGAAGCCAAGACCCGATTTATTTCCAATAGAAACTTGGTTTTGTAACAACATATTCAATGATTTTTCCCCATTAGAAAATTTATCCAAAGTGGATTCTAATCGTTGAATTTTGGATTTTAGATCGCCATTTTCTTTTAATAAATTTGAGCAATTATTTATAGCGATCATCTGTTCAGCATTGGTCTGTTGTAAAACCAGATTCTCATTTTCAAGCAATCTAATTTTGGCTTGAGATTCCGAGATTTCAAATTCAAATCGTTTTTGTTTTTCAGACTCAAAAATCTTGGATTTTTCAATCTCATTTTCAAGTTCTTTCAAAATCAAATCACTTCTCACCAAATTTTCATTTTCAGCAATCTCAAATTTGGAACTTATATCAGTCTTAAAAACTTCAAATTCCTTTTGTAGAAGATTGTTCAAATTTGATAACTCAATCTTGTTTTCTTTTAAGATCAAAATTTCCTTTTCAAACTTTTGAATATTTTTATTGAGATGAACAAGATTGGTTTTCAATTTTAAACAATTTTTGCAATTAGAATTTGAAGAATTCTTAACGTTTTTGAGTTTTGATTCCAAAACATTATTTTTGCAGATCAACTCAAGCTTCTCAGATTTCAGAAGTTTATTTTTAGATTTTAACTTCTCAACAGATTCAGTTAAACCATTTAAACGGTGAATCAAAGAAATATTTCCTGTTGAGTCTCCATCTGGATTTCCATCTGTACAACCTGTCAAGCACAAATCTGAAGCCGAGTTATCTTTCTGGGATTTTGAGCATTTGTCAATTTTTCCATATAACACGTTGAGAGTCTGCCAGATTTCCTGCGCAGTCAAACAATGGGAAATAAGGCTATATTGAATATCATTAATATAAGAATATAAAATATGAGTAGCATGTAAATTAAATTCAATATCAACCCTACTTACAATATCATACCCATTTTTAATACTCTTCCAACATTTAATATCAACAGATTTTAAATAAGATTTCATTTCTGATTTCCAATTTAAAAAATCTGTACCATTGAAAATAGATGGAATATGACTGGACTGACTCTCTATGGACTGACAACTAGGATTCACCATTTCTCTAGAGTTAACCGAATACCTGCTCTGATACCACTTGTTGGATCTAGAATAACCCTAGAGGGGGGGTGAATAGGGTTTTTCACAGTTTTTAAACTGATTTGAAAAACTGACAGGATATTAAAATAATAAACAGATCACAGAATATAGCAGAAACAGAAATGCAGAAAATAAATCACACACAGATATACCCAGCTTCGGCAAAACCCTGCCTACTGCTGCATTTCTAAGGTTTCTACTAGGTGATAGAATAGATCCCGCATACAAGACCATGTACACTCGCAAACCCTGCTCCTATTCTAACCCTACGCTCAAAACCGTAGACTGATCGATATCCCCTCGATCAGATTTCCCCGAATTACACCCTGTAATCCGTAACCCAGATTTTACAGACTCTGAAACTGACAGCCAACTCCCTGACTGATCTCCCCTAGATTTTTACAGAAATCTAGAAACTGTTTCATTTGAAATACAACACGAATTAAAATGAAAAACAATGAGCACTAAAATAAAATAGAAACCCTAGTATTTAAATATATATTCTCCACTCTTAGTGAACTAGGCTTAGCCAAGGCTAAGTAGGCCGGCCATTTGTTTTTGCTTTTGTCCAATCTCTCTCTCCATTTCTCTGGAAAACAAAATATGGTGGCTGCGATTTCTAGGGTTTTTGAATCTTCCCCAAATCGATCGTTTGCTTGATGAATTGGATATCTCTTTGATGCTCGAAACTGTTTGGCTCTATGATGCTTCGATTTTGGGGATGCTCCTCCTCTCGATCGAAACCTATGTGAGTATTTCTGAGTTTGATTTGTGCTCTTTGAAATTGCGAGTTTTTGGTTTTCGATGATTGCTTGCCAGTGATGAATGGTTGTGTTTATAGGATTTAGAAATCCTAATTTGCTATGATTTCGTGATAATGACTTGGCTGATTTCAAGTTTCCCTTTTTGATTTTCTTGAACGAATTTGATTGCGTGGCTTTTCCCTTTTGACAAAATCGGTTTTTGAAATTCTTTGCTTTAATGGCTCCTGTGTGATCGACTCTGTTCGAATTGCGTGAATGGTTCTGGAAACAGTAAAACAGTTTCCCTTGTGGCCCCTTAAAATTTGCACTGTATATTTTCGGAAATCAATTTGAAACCAGAAAATAATATCTTTCCAAAAATGCTTGCTGAATTCTTCCCGTGCTTGACTAAATCTGGAAATGTATTTAAGCCGAGATTCTTGTATTGATTTCAAAAGAATCCTAAACATGAATTGATTTTCCTTCATCCTGACTTGTGCGAGATTCCTGCAAATAAGTAGTCTTGCCACATATGCTCCATGACTTATCAATACTGGAAATAATTTGAATTATTCTTGACTAAAAAAGATCACTGGGTTTCCTGAATTTCTTGTGGTCTTTGAAATTCAATTTCCTTGAATTCTTTCCAAACACTTGTTTACACATCTCTGAACACATCAACACAAAACTTCATGTTCTTGTGCATCATTTATTTGGTATGTACATATCTCGGCCATCAGATTTTTGCTGTGTATCACATGCTTGAACTTTGCCATTCATTTTGCTATTTAGCAAATGAACTGCTCGGCCATGTTTAATGTTTACACCATGTACACTGATCTGCTTTGTCTTGAACATGCTAAAAAAAACACTTTAACATTCATGCATATTTCTGCTTAAACCATATTGCTTGTGATGCTTAACCCATATACACCAGTATTTGCTGTTGCATGCAGCATTCTTGCACACTTATATTTGAACCTTGATAAACTGGAGTTAAGTTGCGTTAACATCACTTGAAACTCATTGTTGTACTTGTATCATATATGCCACTATATGCTGTTTGCTTCATTCATGTTGCATCACCTATGCTCGACCATCTTAAAGGCTGTTGAACCATTGTGTTGTTGATGAAACAGACTTGTCTTACTTTGATTCACCTATACTTAAGCCTTCATGCTTGCTGAAACATTTTAGTTTGCACCTGCATCATCTTGGTTTACATGTGTTGCATGGTATACTTGAATACACTTTTGCTGCTTGCATATGATCTTGTCCATGCTGGCTGTGTATCCAGTCTCATACTTGTAACAGCCTTGACTAGGCCATGATTTTGTACTCTTGACTGATACATGCTTCACCTGTTGCTGACTTGAAAATATTGTGAATTCTGAACTTGTACATATGTGTTGCCATTTTGAGATGCATCCATGTACCCTTGCTTGCCATGTTCATTGTAACTTGGCTATTGATGCTGAACTTGTTTATTTGACCATGAGATACTGCACCCGACTTCGATATACTTGCAATTTTGCTTTGTCATTGTTCGACTGCTTGCTACACGACATGTTGTACTCTGATTTTGCTGTTTCTTGAAAAAAAAACTTGCATGTTGACTTTTGAGCTTCTGGCTTTGACTTTGTCACATGATTCCAGTTTGCTGTTTTGACCATGGTTCGACCACTCCATGCATATACATATACAATTTTGTATGTGTATATGTGTGTGTGTGTGGCTCGTGACATTTGTTTTGCTGCTTGAGTGTTGCACTGAGTCGAGATGGTCCACGTGGCTCCTCCTCAGCTGCATACACTGTATTCTGATTGGCGAGGCAGTACACATATGTATATTTATACATGTGTGTATATGCAGCCATCAGAAGAGATTTCCTGTCCCTGCATTGATATATATTTGTTGTCTGCCTTGTGGTATTTACAGTGTATCACTGTGAATATCACAAGCTGTCTAGACACAAATTGATGGTTTTTATAAATCAGTTCAAGTCATGAAAAATGATGAGAAACACACCAGAAAACTGAGGAAAATAAAAATTTTAAAAAAATAAAATTTATATTTGCACATATTCTGTTTCATTTCTATTGCAGTGTACTGTGCGTGTGTTTCATATGTGACAGGTGATGATGACTGGACTGACTTGAAGACTGTGAAGATTGGACTAACAGTGAAGACTGAAGACAAGAAGGCAGAAGGCAGTGTCAGTGTATCACTGTGTCTGTAAATGTATATATAAATTGTATATGAGTGAGATGAGAACTGTAAAGAGGAGTACTGTATATGAGACTGTAGAAATGAAATTGAAATGTGAGATGTACAAAAAGTGGAGTTACAAGAGTTGTACTGTTTGAATGCATGAAATAAAATATTTAAATTTAAACAAAATACTGTTGAGTATTTGAATTCGTTGTGAAATCGTTTTTTATTTAAATTTAAATATTATATTCCTGTCTAAATGTATATATATAGAACAGTACAGTAACAAACACATTTAAAATAATATTTATTTGGTTGTTATCATCAAACAAAAAATCATATAATTGTGTATACAACACCGTTATATACAACATAATTATGTCGTTGTTTTTATTTTTCTATTGTTGATTGTGAGTTGTTTGAACTATTTTAGGGGACTTAGGTTTTGTTTACATAAAATATCTGACACCATGCTTTGACTACTAGGTTATTTGAATTGTAATAACATCAATAAACAATGTGCATTTATATATCTAATTAATTTTAAAGGGTAAAATTGGAATTATAATTTTAAAATTTTAGTCGGGGGGTGAAGAGTAAACAATGGGGTGGAAATAGCCGGACCCTTTAAGCAATATTTCGTCGGGAACTCAATCAAACCTCCTTCCGGCATGAATCTTAATCGCACCTTCAAACCACCAATCCAACCTTCAATTTCACAGACCGCTTTTTTTTTTTTTTTTTCTACTTCTCATTGTGTAATTTTATGTGATCATTTTGTCTTTTGTATTGAAAATATTTCAAAAAATCATAACTTGTTCCAACATCTAAACTGTAAGCTTTACCACTTTGTTCTAAAAAACATGTGTGTTCATTTGTGTCAGTAGTATTTAATTATATCATGCAATCTATCAATATAAGTGAATAAATAGATGACTTTCAAACTTTATTATTTATTTGTTTGAGTATACATAAAACTTGATTATTCACATTTTCACTATTAATAAGCTTGTGCGGTTCGATCAGTCAAACCTTCAAAACCTTAGGTCTTGAGTGCTCACGGTTTGACTCATGGTCGAGTTATAAAAATACTGATTTTAAGCATATCCGAGAATCATCATTACATTTTTAATCCACTGAACACTTTTGATCGTACTCATGCTGCGTGGACATAAAATTAAATCATAAAATCTACTCAAAAGGAACTAAACCTAAAAAAAGAAAATCCAAAAATAAGTATTAACGATTTTACACAATCAACCAACATATAAGCAGTGTAGGCGTAGACCTTTGGACATCCTAATACTCTGACGTAAGATACACTCATGGTATTAATGAGCATTATATACTTTGATGTCGTACAGTTAATGCTCTGCTATTATTCCACCATATCTTCGCTATATCATGTAGCGGATTTCTACCGCTGCGTCATTCCCAAATAACCTTTGAAATAGCCTTTCCACTATAAGTCCTGCTATATTCCGATATTTTTGACATATCTCATTATTTTAGCTATATTCTGTTATTTCCGATGTACCTTTTATGAAACAAATGAATTGAAGAAGGACATTTATATATTATAAAATTTATAAAATAAATATTTTAATAGAATTTTCTGACTTATATTTTTCGGAATAGAAAATACAATAACATTCTATCAAATTTAATCAAACTAAATAAAAGTTTACATTTATCTACATATATTTGCACATGCTTTTATTTAAAATTAGGAGTGTACTAATTATAATTAAATTAAATGTTAGTTTTTTGCTTATTTATCATTTATATATTTGTAAAAACATTAAATGTGAGTTTTATATGCTATTTTAGACTCATCTGTTATATCCTGCTATTTTTTCGCTTTATCACTGCTCCAGCTTTTTGTACCTCCGTCGTATTGGATTCGCTGAGCACTTTAACTGTACAACTTGGATGTGTTAATTCTTTAGATGAAGGGACATGTCAGGTAGAGTCTACCATATTGTGTGTCCCATTTATTTTAGTATTTGAGAATTCTATGTTCACACCATATTTTGTTTGATCTAGAGTTTAATGTTTTGCTTCTTATTGCTCTGAGTGTTTTTAAATGAGCAGACTAGAGGCAGACTAGGGGTGAGCACGAGTAGCAGATCAGGAGGCGAGCAGGAGGTTGTTACACATCTTATTTATATGTAGTCCGTTACTTTTCGATGTTCACAACTGTGGGGCTCAGAGTATCTTTATTTAGAGACAGTTTCTCTTGAGTTATTCCCACTTATATAACTTTATGATAGTGGTTTGATGTTTTGGATATGATGCTCCGATTGTGGGATTCATTTCAGTTATTTACTGTCTCACATATTTTACATCAATAAGTTTTTCTATTATATTTTATTTCATGCGTTGTGAGATATATGACATGTATATTTTGCTCTTTTCTACCTATACGACCACCTTATACCGACCATGGCAACGCACCCTTCAGGTATATAGAGTGCCGAGAGTGTAGGATGGTCGTCTCGATACTCGAAGAGTGCGCTATATTGGTGCTCAGACGATGTGGGGTAACCATCAAGGCTAGAAAGAACCGAGCAACAAAGAACATGTCGTATATCCGACGGTGCATGAAATAAAATACAATAATCACTACACCAAAATTGGCATTTTCCAACATGTCTTATTTATTAACTTCTAACACTTGTAAATGTTGTGAGCTTCCAATAATAAAAACGTGTTAGAATACTAAAAAAATGTTAGTATAAATTTTACAAAATATTGTTTATTATTTATAACACAAGTGTCATATTAGCCGATAACTTCTGTAATATAGGTCCTATACAGTAATTTTCATATACCACCTCATACATCATTTCTAAACCGTGAAAAAAACAAATTCCTTTTCATGATTTCATTATCTTCCTCCACGCGAGTGAATTCTTTATGCTCTTCTTCCACATGAAATCCAATGATTCCACTTGAGGCTTCTTATTACGCTGAAATCCAATTGTTTCAGGGATCTTATTCCACGTGAAAAACAATTAGGGTTTCAAGGTTCTTTGACCGAGTCTGTTTGCTTCCAGAAATTAGTATGTGAATTTTGCTCCTTTTTACTATTATTGTTGCTAGACTACGTCGACTCGATACAAGGTATGCCGATGATAATTGGGTATTTTATAAGGTTGATTTCATTATAAAAACTAGCATGAGCGTGTTTTATGTACTTGTGTTTGTTGTGTAGATATGAACAAATCCATGAACTATGTTTTTTTGGCTTTTGGATTTAATGGTATATTCTTGAACTTTATCATACATGGTACATATATGTAGACATCTAGATTTGTAGTTTATGTGTTCGGATTGAAAGAAAATCTTATTGATGCAATGGATTCTCAATCTACCATGTTGTATATGAAATGTTGATGTAAATGTTTGGTTGTATAGGTCGTTCTTGTACAGTTCTCTTTTTTAGTGTAAATAGCAAGGACTGTATATAAATATGATATGTAGACAACCATCCTTAAGTCGATGGAGATGAAAATGTAAAGTTTTCAAACAATAGTGATTAACATAATTATTTATAAAATCAGTAAGCACACGATTCCTAAGTTGTGAAAAAAACTTCATTAACTTAAATAGGGGAGAAGAGTACTTGCAATATATCTCATAGTTGTTCTGTACCATCAGAATCACAGTTTAATTCATTTATAGTTGTTCAATACATCTATATAGTTGCTTTAAATTAGTTGAATTGTGTTCGGAAATACTTGAATTGTGGATATTTTTTTCTTTATATCTAGCATCAACTAAGTTGTATCTCTTTCCAATCTAGTTTAATTGCAAAAACTTGGAAAGGTACATATAATAGACATAATAGCATAGCATGACTGCTATAAATGTAACCTAGTTTAATCCTATAACTTGTGTTAGGAAGTTATGAAGCAGAGGGATGCAGCTTGACAAGCTGCCATATATGTTATTCAAGAGGCTTCTACTGGAGATTTTCAAGCTTGGATTCGTAAAAATCTCCAACAATCAGGACAGTTTTTTCTTACTAATTTTTTGCAGATAGACGGTTATGAGTTGCTAATTAAATTTCCTACATAGAAATCTACAACAAGGATGCAAGGGGTGATCAACCCCTTTCAGTGGAAAAATCTCAATAGGATCTTGCAATGATGTGATAGAATAAACAGCTTGAAATGAATATCAATCTCAGATCACAGAAAAAATAAAGGCAATGGAGAACACACAAATTTATAGTGGTTCCACTATCGCGAGATAGTGTACGTCCACTTCAATGGGGAAGAGATGTTATTAATATTCAAGAGATTTCAGAGTTTTTAAAGTAGAGCAAAGGAAATGAAGAATACAAATGTTCTCACATATCATTTCCTAACATCCTCTATGCCTTTCTTTATATAGAGGAAAACGTTTCTTGGGGATGAATTAATTTTTATGTAAATAAATCAAATCATGGAAGGCTAATATTCCCACTAAATTAATTTTCATATGATTAATTGATTGATAACTTTCTATTTTCTCCATCAATCAATCCCTTTTCCAATTTTAATTTTTTTCTGTTTCTTTTTCATGAAACATGGCAATAAATTAGATAACGAATATCTCCAATATCCCCTATTCATTAATATTCCTTCCATTTCTTTCCATTCATTTCTTGCACAAAACGGGTAACGAAATTACCACGAATATCTCCAAAAATCTAATTGATATTTGGAAATATTGTATCACCAAATTCCAATAATCTCCACCTTAATACAATATCTCATGTAATCTAGAGACTCCAATGTGAATGCTTCCCAATGAGTTCATATGCAAAAGCCACCCCTTATTGCACTTTGTCAGTGAACTGCAAGGTCACCGCCCACTAACAAAGTGTTGAAGCATTCGAAAAAACAAGGTAGACATTGTGCAACCAACTCCTATCTCTTCATACAAGAAAAATACCATATCTTCTCTTGACTTCAACCAAGCCACTCTCTTCCCCATTGTGCGACCATGTGGCACCTAGCACTTCATCAAGTGAATCAAGTTCGAGTAATGCTCGAACTTAGTAGCAGGTAATGCCTTCGTAAACATGTCTGCTACATTTTCATTTGTGTGAATCTTCTGAAGACGAACTAACTTCTCCTCATTCATAGAGATAAGGAAAGACTCTCTTACCTCTATATGCTTTGTTCTAGAACTGAAAGCCAGATTTTCAGCTAAATGAATTGCACTTTGACTGTCACAATTCACCAAACAAGCATCTTGCATGAACCCCAAATCACACAATAACTTATTCAAATAAAGTGCCACCTTAGCTGCCTCAACTGCAGTTATCAACTCTGCCTTTGTAGTAGACAAAGCAACTATAGTATGCAACCTCGCTCTCCAACTAATAGTTGTTCCTCCAAGTGTGAACACATGGCCTGAGGTTGACTTCCTTCTATCTTTATCTCCGGCATAGTCTGAATCACAGAATCCAACCAAGTTGAAATCCTTATTTATGCCGCAAAAAACAAGCCCATAATCTAATGTTCCTCTAAGATATCTAAAAATGTACTTCACTGCCTCCCATGGTCTCTGACTAGCCCGAATGACTATATCGCTCGAGTCTCCTTCAACTCCACCTTGGGCTCTGCCTTGAGCTGAATCATCTCTAGCTTCATGACCATCACCATCACTACTAGAGGAAATATGTGGACTATCATGTGATGTATCATCAACTGCTCCATCACTATTATCAATAGTGATAGCTCTACTTCGGGTTTGAAAACTGGGAATCTTGGTCTTTTCAGGCTTCTCATCAACTGAATCTGAACCCTCTGATAAACCTTCCAAAGGTTTAAACATTGCCGACTCATCAAAAGTCACATGTCTGGAATGTATAACTTTCTTCGCTTCCAAATTCCATATCCTTTTATGCCATCTGTATAACCAAGAAAAACACATATGGAGGCCCTAGGCTCCAACTTGTCATGTCTTGTATTGTGAACATAGACTGGACATCCAAATATACGAAAATAACTTAATAAAGTGTTTTTACCTCTCCATGCCTCCTTTAGAATCTTCCCATCAATGTCTAAGCACGGAATCTGATTAATAATATGCGATGCAGTCGAAATAGCTTCAGCCCAAAAACCCTTAGACATACCCGCAGTCAATATCAAGCAACGGGCCTTTTCAAGTTGAGTCCTATTCATTCTCTCAGCAACCCCATTGGATTGCGGATCACCAGGTGTAGTAAAATGTCTTACAATACCACGCTATCTGCAGTAGTCGAGGAACTCTTTGGAGACATATTCATCACCATTGTCGGATCTAAGAATCTTCAATTTCTTTCTTGTTTGGTTTTCGACAAGAGCAAACCAAACCTTAAACTTCTCAAATACTTTCGACTTAGCTTTCATTACATACAACCAAACCTCGCACGAGTAGTCATCAATGAAGGAAACAAAATAATATGCTCCACCAATAGAAGCTGTAGAGTCTGGCCCCCAAACATCTGAATGCACATAATCAAGTACCCTCTTAGAAGTATGCACGTCTTCACCAAAAGAAACTCTGGTTTGCTTTGCCAATACACACTCCTTGCAAAAGTCCAACTTATTGAAGATTTCTCCCTTGATATTTTTCTTCTTATGAAGCAACTCTAAGTTCTTCTCCGAAGTATGACCTAATCTCGTATGCCAAAGCTTGGTAGCATCCAAACTTTTAGAACTATCGACTCCAACATATAATTCTCCATGGACAGTGGTACCCATTAGTAAATATAGATTTCGCACCATAACACCCTTCATCAATACAAGTGTCTCTCTAGAAACTCTCAAACCATCTTTGACAACGGTTATCTTACATCCCAATGATGCCAATTGGCCTAATGATATCAAAGACTTCCGAAGACCTGGGACATAGCGAACATTTGAAAGTGTGCGAACAATCCCATCATACATGCAAATGCGAACTGAACCAACTCCCATAGACTTGCATGTAGCATTGTTCCCCATAAGGATAAAATTTCCTTCTTTGGCATCGAAGGAAGAAAAATAATCCTTATTAGGATTCATGTGAAATGATGCTCTAGAATCTAAAATCCAGTGGTCTGCAACTTCTGATACAACCGCTGTCAACAAATTGCTACCGCCTTTCTCCATCGCAATAGATGAAGAACCATCAGTCTTCTTCTCCAAATCTGGAGAGTCTCTCCTTCAATGGCCTGGTTTTTACAATTATAGCACTTTCCGTCTTTAGATTTACTCCGCGAATTAGGCTTCCTAGAATTGGAATGCCCTCTATTATTATTCACTTTCTTCTCTGCTCTTCCCCTCTCAACAAACAAGCCTGGACTACTACTTCCTACACTACTATCACCAACACCAAACTCTTTCATCTGATCTCTCAACTCTTCACTTAGCAAACCTGTCTTCACATCATCTAATTTCAATGTGTCTCTACCATAGATAAGTCTGTTAGCGAAACTAGTGTATCGCTCTGGAAGAGAACACAATAGAACCATTGGTTTTTGTTCTTCATCAATTTTCAACTCAACAGACTTCATCTTCATCAACAGGTCATCATACACACTTAGGTGTGTCTTAATTGAAGAACCTTCCTTCATATTATAAGTGAAGAAAGTCTTCAATCGAATCAGACAGTTGGTTAGGGATTGTTGTATATAACGGTGTTGTATACACAATTATATGATTTTTTTTATGATAACAACCAAATATATTTTATAAATGTGTTTGTTACTGTACTGTTCTATATTTACATCACAGACAGAAATGTAATATTTATATTTAAATAAAATACATCTGTACAGAAATTCAAATATTTACTGTATTTTATTTAAAGTATAAATATTATATTTCTAACATTCAAACAGTACATCTATTTTAACTCCACTATTTAATCACTTCACATATTTGTACTTATAAATAAATAGAATAGAATAGACAAGTCTGTTTGACAACTATGAAATAATATTTTATTCCAAACAGATTTTGTGTATTACAAACTTCAGTACAATTCATATATATACACAGCTCATCACTACAACACTCACTTTGTTTACACAACTCATATATACATTTTTTCACATTGACACATATACAGACACATTGAAACAATTCACTGACTCAACACTGTCTTCAGTCTTCATTGTTAGTCCAATCTTCACAGTCTTCTAGTCAGCCTTCAGTCAGTCCAGTCTTCTTACCTGTCACATGAAACACACACACACACACAGTACACTGCAATAGAAATAAAAACCGTATTCATGCAAATATAAATTAAAAAAAGGATAAAATTTATTTGCCTCAGTTTTCTGGTGTGTTTCTCATCATTTTTCATGACTTGATCTGATTCATCTATGTCTAGACAGACAGTTTGTATATGTACAGGGACAGGAAATTTTCTGATGGCTGTAAATACACATGTGTATAAATACACGTGTGCACTGCCTCGCCAATCAGTGTATACAACTGTGGAGCAGTCACATGGACCAAGCTCGACACAGTGGAAATGTCAAAGTCAACAAAGCAAAATTCAAGCCATGGGGTCGAGTAACAAAGATCAAGCACTACTCACAAATACAAGTGTACAGCAAAGATTTCTGGTGAAGTCAGAAGTACGAGTTCAACACAAATGGTTGAAGTGGTAATACGTGCTACAGCAAAGCATGTGCACAACTACAATGTACACAATATTCATGGAGGCTCAAATATACATGCAGAAATTTCAATGTGTGGCACAATACAAAGTGCATGTGATATACATTCAGGATTGTCATGGTTTACAAAGTGATATTGTAGTACTTTCAGGTTATCATGCTCATGTCATTATAAACAATGGGGAATGCATGGCTTATGTAGACAACATGGCAACAAATAAACTAGACTGTGCACATATGTGCATGTGAATGGGTCAAACATGAATGAACAAGATTGATGCAACTATATCAGGCATGTACAGATGGTAGAACAAGTACACAACAGTCAAGCAGTTCATACATGAAATGTATATACAAGTGTCATGGTGTATATAGCTGTATAGCCAATGTGAATCAGACTCAAGACAGGTGTACTTCAAAATCAAACAGAAAGGTGCAGCTCTCAATGGAGCTACATCATAGGTGGTGTACATGTTGCAAGAACAGTTAAGTTGCAAGCATGCTTAAAGGTGCAACAAGTTTTCAAGTCAAGTCAGAGTGGCCAAGTACAAGGCAGTGTTAAAATAGCTCAGTACATGTACATGGTTCAGTTCAAATCATGCATTGGTGAACACAAGAAGTCATTGAGATAAGATAGAGATGGTACACAAGACAATGCAAACGAGAATGCTTTCAAATTCAATCAACTTTTCAGGTGCAACAGTATGTAAATAGATGGAGACAGTTCAAAGACACAAGTGCTCAAGAATGCACATGTCAAGAATGGTGCAACAATGTGTCAAGACAATTTTCTCATTCATACATGCAAGAGATGATAATATGCAAGTGCTACAAATCAATTCAAGTTTCAATATGTTTCCAGAATTTTCCAGGTTTGAAAAAGTTTTTAGAAGGAGCAAGAATGTTTTTTGCATCTACTAAATGAAAACAGAATTCACTGTTTTTTTTAATTATTTTTGGCAAACACAAAAATTTAATTTGTTGGTCCAGAAATATAAGCAACAAATCAGGGATTAAAGACAAATGGGAAATCAGTTTTGGCAAGTTTTATTTTGTTTTTTCAAAGTTGCAGAAATCAGAGAATATCAATTCGACACTGTTTCCAGAAATGCTTTTTAGGCAAGATGATAATGATTTCCAGATATTAAATCACACAGTAGACCAAAGAAAACAAATCAGTGAATGATTTGGCAAAAGCATGAAAGGAAATCCCAATTTTTGTGCAAGAATTAATTCAGCAATCATACTTGTGGCAAGTAATCAATCAGAAAATTCATTCAAGGCATTTTTTTCATTTTTTTCAAGTGACGGAATCATCCAAGAATTCAGTGTCAAGAATCAGTCACGCAAGTAAATCAAAGCAGCAAAAGGGGCAAGTTTTTATTCTTCCAGAATCATCAATTCAAAAGAGGAAACCATGGCAACAAGCAATAATTCAATTTCATTTTCAAGGCCGAAGTAATTTTATCAAGAGGTTCCAAAGGGGAAAGCATATCATCAGATCAAATCACATATTTGAAATCAGAGCAAGTTACGGATTGATAATCCTATTTTATCACACCACATCATCACTGGCATTAAGCATCGAATACACAAAAACAACTCGCAAAAAAATAAAATAAAAAGAATACTCACAGTTTTCGATCGAGCCAGAGAACAATTTCAAAATCAGTGACGAGCCAAAGAGAAGCCCCAAAATCACTGACCAGAGAGAAACAACGTGAAGATGAACATCAGAGAACCAGATTACATCAATTTGAAGCTATCGCGATTGGATTTGGGGAAAATATTAAAACCCTAGCCGCCATTTATTTTTCCAGAGATAAAAGGGATCGGGCAAAAACAAAATGGTGAAACCAATTTACAAAAGGGGCCGACCAACTTTAAACTAGAAAAGGGGATGACCCTTTATTACTAAACTCCTCCATTTTCTTTTAGGGTTTTTATTTGTTTAATTCTTGTTGTATTTTATTTTTGTTATGTAAACGATCAACAAGTTTCTAGTATCTGTAAAATACTAGGGTGAATCAGTCAGGGTGTTGACTGACAGTTGACAGAGTCTGTAAAATCTGGGTTACTGGTTACAGGGTCGTAATCAGGGGAAATCTGATCGAGGGGATATCAGTCAGTCTAGGGTTTTGAGCATAGGGTTAGAATAGGAGCAGGGTTTGCGAGTGTACATGGTCTTGTATGCGGGATCTGTTTTATCACCTAGTAGAAACCTTAGAAATGCAGCAGTAGGCAGGGTTTTGCCAAAGCTGGGTATATATGTGTGTGATTTACTTTCTGCATTTCTGTTTCTGTTATATTCTGTGATCTGTTTATTATTATATACCTCTTTAGATTTTTAATTCAGTTAAAAACTGTGACAAACCCTATTCACCCCCCTCTAGGGTTATTCTAGATCCAACAAGTGGTATCAGAGTAGGTATTTTTGTTTAACTCTAGAGTAATGGGTCATCCTAACTGTCAGTCGATTGAGAGTCAGTCCAGTTCATCTCCAACTATTTTCAATGGAACAGATTTTTTAAACTAGAAATCCGAAATGGAATTTTATTTAAAATCTGTTAATATTAAATATTGGGATGTTGTTATCCATGGATTTGATAGTGTAGATATTACTTTCAATACCCGTGCTATGAAAATTATATTTGATTATCTTAGTATTGAACAGTTTAATAATCTTATATGCCATTGTTTATCTGCACAGGAAATCTGGGATACTCTTAATACGAAGTATGGAAGATCTGACAATGGTAGCTCAAAACCCGAGAAAGTCAACTCAGATTCAGAGTTCTGTTTAACCGGATTTATAAATGAAAATTCAGAAGGATCAGATGATGGAGAATCAACAGATGCTAAAACAGAAAATTTCTCATATGAAGATCTGGTTTACACGTGTCTTGATTTAACGAAATCTGTTGATAAACTCCAACTGAAAAATAAGTCTCTGAAATATAAGAATTTTGAGTTGACCAGCAAAATTGATGATTTGGAATCACAACTTGAATATATTAAAAATTCTTCAAATTCAGTTTGCAAAAATTGTTTGAAATTGAAAACCAATCTTGTTCATCTCAATAAAAATATTCAAAAGTTTGAAAATGAAATTCTGATCTTAAATGAGAACAAGATTGAGTTATCAAGTTTGAATAATTCTTTACAAAAGGAATTTGAAATTTTTAAGACTGGTATAAATTCCAAATTTGAAATTGCTACAAAAGAAAATTTGTTGAAATCCGATTTGATTCTGAAAGAGCTTGAAAACGAGATTGAAAATTTTAAGAAATTTGAATTTGAAAAACAAAAACAATTTGGTCTTGAGATTTCTGAGTCCAAAGCTAAAGTTAAATCTCTTGAAAATGAAAATTTGGTTTTGAAACAATCTGATGCTGAAAAGAAAATCACTATTAATCATTGTTCAAATTTGATAGAAGAAAACAATGATCTTAAATCCAAGATTCAATGACTTGAATCAACTTTGGATAAATTTTCGAATGGAGAAAAATCGTTGGATATATTGTTGAAAAATCAATTTTCATCTAGAAATAAAAATGGACTTGGCTTTGGAAAAAATAATGTTTTTGAAAAACGAAATTCAAATGATTTGAAAAGTCCCTCAAACTACTTTGGAAATAATTGTTTTGATAATTTGAACTTTGACAATTCCAAAGGATTTTTGAATCAAAAGCAAAATGTGAATTTGTTCTGTAATAAACCATTTAAACACTCTTGGAACCTAAAAGGAAATAAAACAGGCTTCGTTAAGTTTAAACAGATTTGGGTTCCTAGGGGTACAAAGGTTAATTCTAATGGTTTGTTATACAAATAGGTTTGGGTACCAAAAGTGGTAAACATATTTCAGAGTGGTTTTACAAATATTGTTAGACCACTTGATTCACTCAACTACTAGGTACCGGCGAAGGTTGAGGAACTCCTATGCTGAAAAGAGGTTGATTTCAAGCTGTTCTACTTTTCTGTATTCTTTACAGTTCCTTGGCCAAGATCTATTGAGTTAGAGATTCTGATTTACACTGGATTCTGGTATGATCTCTAAACTCACCTCTGTAAATATTTTCTGTTTTTTTTTGTTCTTTTGTTTATTTCTTCTTCTTCTCCCTTCTATCTCTTTCTTCTGTCTATTCTGATTTGATTTATAACTGCCATTTTTTTTTATTCTTGAATTGCAGTATTCATGATATTCTGGAAATTTGTTTTGTGTGTATAGAACTCTGATACTTTTAATCATGTCCAGATACTGAATTTTTTTCTACAATTGTTTTGAAGTTCATTTTCTGTTTTCTGAATTCCTAACGGTGTTGACGTATTCTTGTTATATCTTGAACACTGTTAATATGAATTCTAAATTGTTTTGAAGATCAGAAAATATTATGGAAATTCACACACATTTGCTGTTCTAAGTTTATTCTAATTCATTTTAGAAAAGCTCAAAATATTATACTCATTACAGCACACTGTTATTTATCAGTTGTGACAATTCCAGTAATTTTCAGATTGGCTTGAATATCTTTTTTGAAATGTCTTGTCTCAGTGATACATCTTAAAATTCATTTTTATTCATGATCAAGTTGAAATTAGTTTGTTTGAAATCATCTGAAGTTCCTGATATCTTGAATCTCACACACCTCCTAAATTTGAAACTATCAACCTTGTGTGACTAATTCATTATATCCCAGAACTTGACATTGATTCAAGTGATTTCAAATAAATTACTTTAATTTTCTAGTTCATGAATACCTCTCAAATTTGATGTAAATGATTTGAATTTAATCTCACACTTGTCAGAGATACTTGTGAAAATTTCTTTTGTAAAACTGGTCTTAAAATTCTCTGTTATTTCATGATTATTTGATTTAAATATTTGTTTGCTTTAAAAATCATTTGAAATTATTGATTTATTGAATCACACACATATCTTGGATCTAAAACTAATAATTTGGTGTGATTGATTCATTGAATCTAGAGTTTTTCATATTCCTCAAATGATTTTAAATAAACGGTATTTTCTTTAATCATTGGATCATGAATCATCTTATGTGAGCAACATCTTAACAAGTTTGATTTGAAACTATTTCTGTTGTGCTGCTCTGATACTGTTTTCAAATAACTGCCTGCTTTAATCTGACTACTGCTCTGATAATTGTGCCAAATGTGTAATCTTGTCTATTTAGGCTTTGTGTTTGAAGTTTCTGTAATCTGAGATATCTAGGGTGTGAATAAATTCCTCGATAAGGGAGACTACAATTGGTATCAGTTTTTTTTCATCCATCTGTTTTGAATTTTCACCTTGTATAGACACCATACACATTTTTTTTCTTGGTATAAATCTGTATAAATTCCTCTTGTAATTGATTTTCAATTTTAAAATTATTTATTGATTATTCATTCAGAAATTGAAATCAATATCCAAATTGAGCTGTATTTATAATCCATCAAAATTATAATCAGTTTTTTGAAATTGTGATGAATTGTGACTGCAGTATATTTCACAACAAGAGGAGATTTTATTCATATTTTCATGATGGTTGAACGTTTATTATAATATCTTTGAACTGGCAATTATTTCACGACCATCTTCATTATCTGTCATCCTTCTGCCATCCATGATAATTTTACATTAATGTGGAGAGTTATTTTTTTTTAAAAGATCATCTTGAATAAACAGTGAAAATATTTGATATCTCGACTGTACTGGGATTATTGAAAATTTTCAATTATGAAATATGCTCGACTGTACTGGGATTATTGAAAATTTTCAATTATGAAATATGCTCGACTGTACTGGGATTATTGAAAATTTTCAATTATCACTAATTCTGAATAATAATAACATAGTCACAATTCCATCTCTGTTTTTGAACCTCATTTTTATAAAAAATTCTTTGGAAAATATTTGGACTACATTTTTTTTACTCTCCCTATTTTATATAAAATTCATCGTAAATCCGTCATTCTCTACAGTATGAGATATGCCACCAGTTCTTAGAATATTATGATTTTTGTTTGACTGATTGAGATTTATGATGACTGTTCTTCCTCTTAAGCTGATATTGTATTTGTAAGTCATTTTTCATCCATATTTTAAATTCTGTATCCTTTTGATGATAACAAAAGGGGGAGAATGGATTAGATTTTGATTTATGAGTGAATATTTTATAAATATTTTTTATTTTTGAGAATTCATTATCATTCAGTTCAATTCACTCATGCACAGTTATAAGGGGAGTTTTCTATTGTAGGGGGAGCTAATAAATAGGGGGAGTTCATTTTTCACTGTCAAACACATTTGTTGGATTCAAAATCTTTTATTTGTTTGTTATCATCAAACGGGGGAGATTGTTGTATATAACGGTGTTGTATACACAATTATATGATTTTTGTTTGATGATAACAACCAAATATATTTTATAAATGTGTTTGTTACTGTACTGTTCTATATTTATATCACAGACAGGAATGTAATATTTATATTTAAATAAAATACATCTGTACAGAAATTCAAATATTTACTGTATTTTATTTAAAGTATAAATATTATATTTCTAACATTCAAACAGTACATCTATTTTAACTCCACTATTTAATCACTTCACATATTTGTACTTATAAATAAACAGAATAGAATAGACAAGTCTGTTTGACAACTATGAAATAATATTTTATTCCAAACAGATTTTGTGTATTACAAACTTTAGTACAATTCATATATATATACACAGCTCATCACTACAACACTCACTTTGTTTACACAACTCATATATACATTTTTTCACATTGACACATATACAGACACATTGAAACAATTCACTGACTCAACACTGTCTTCAGTCTTCATTGTTAGTCCAATCTTCAGTCTTCTAGTCAGCCTTCAGTCAGTCCAGTCTTCTTACCTGTCACATGAAACACACACACACAGTACACTGCAATAGAAATAAAAACTGTATTCATGCAAATATAAATTAAAAAAAAAGGATAAAATTTATTTGCCTTAGTTTTCTGGTGTATTTCTCATCATTTTTCATGACTTGATCTGATTCATCTGTGTCTAGACAGACATTTTGTATATGTACAGGGACAGGAAATTTTCTGATGGCTGCAAATACACACGTGTATAAATACACGTGTGCACTGCCTCGCCAATCAGTGTATACAGCTGTGGAGCAGTAACATGGACCAAGCTCGACACAGTGGAAATGTCAAAGTCAGCAAAGCAAAATTCAAGCCATGGGGTCGAGTAACAAAGATCAAGCACTACTCACAAATACAAGTATACAGCAAAGATTTCTGGTGAAGTCAGAAGTACGAGTTCAACACAAATGGTCGAAGTGGTAATACATGCTACAACAAAGCATGTGCACAACTACAATGTACACAATATTCATGGAGGCTCAAATATACATGCAAAAATTCCAATGTGTGGCACAATACAAAGTGCATGTGATATACATTCAGGATTGTCCTGGTTTACAAAGTGATATAGTAGTACTTTCAGGTTATCATGCTCATGTCATTATAAACAATGGGGAATGCATGGCTTATGTAGACAGCATGTCAGCAAATAAACTAGACTGTGCACATATGTGCATGTGAATGGGTCAAACATGAATGAACAAGACTGGTGCAACTATATCAGGCATGTACAGATGGTAGAATAAGTACACAACAGTCAAGCAGTTCATACATGAACTGTATATACAAGTGTCATGGTGTATACAGCTGTATAGCCAATGTGAATCAGACTCAAGACAGGTGTACTTCAAAATCAAACAGAAAGGTGCAGCTCTCAATGGAGCTACAACATAGGTGGTGTACATGTTGCAAGAACAGTTAAGTTGCAAGCATGCTTAAAGGTGCAACAAGTTTTCAAGTCAACACAGAGTGGCCAAGTACAAGGCAGTGTTAAAATAGCTTAGTACATGTACATGGTTCAGCTCAAATCATGCATTGGTGAACACAAGAAGTCATTGAGATAAGATAGAGATGGTACACAAGACAATGCAGACGAGAATGCTTTCAAATTCAATCAACTTTTCATGTGCAACAGTATGTAAATAGATGGAGATAGTTCAAAGACACAAGTGCTCAAGAATGCACATGTCAAGAATGGTGCAACAATGTGTCGAGACAAGTTTCTCATTCATACATGCAAGAGATGATAATATGCAAGTGCAACAAATCAATTCAAGTTTCAATATGTTTCCAGAATTTTCCAGGTTTGAAAAAGTTTTTAAAAGGAGCAAGAATGTTTTTTGCATCTACTAAATGAAAACAGAATTCACTGTTTTTTTTTATTTTTGGCAAACACAAAAATTTAATTTGTTGGTCCAGAAATATAAGCAACAAATCAGGGATTAAAGACAAATGGGAAATCAGTTTTGGCAAGTTTTATTTTATTTTTTCAAAGTTGCAGAAATCAGAGAATATCAATTCGACACTGTTTCCAGAAATGCTTTTTAGGCAAGATGATAATGATTTCCAGATATTAAATCACACAGTAGACCAAAGAAAACAAATCAGTGAATGATTTGGCAAAAGCATACAAGGAAATCCCAATTTTTGTGCAAGAATTAATTCAGCAAACATACTTGTGGCAAGTAATCAATCAGAGAATTCATTCAAGGCATTTTTTTCATTTTATTCAAGTGACGGAATCATCCAAGAATTCGGTGTCAGGAATCAGTCACGCAAGTAAATCAAAGCAGCAAAAGGGGAAAGTTTTTATTCTTCAAGAATCATCAATTCAAAAGAGGAAACCATGGCAACAAGCAATAATTCAATTTCATTTTCAATTTCAAAGTAATTTTATCAAGAGGTTCAGAAGGGGAAAGCACATCATCAGATCAAATCACATATTTGAAATCAGAGCAAGTTACGGATTGATAATCCTATTTTATCACACCACATCATCACTGGCATTAAGCATCGAATACACAAAAACAACTCGCAAAAAAAATTGAAAAGAATACTCACAGTTTTCGATCGAGCCAGAGAACAATTTCAAAATCAGTGACGAGCCAAAGAGAAGCCCCAAAATCACTGACCAGAGAGAAACAACGTGAAGAAGAACATCAGAGAACCAGATTACATCAATCTGAAGCTATCGCGATTGGGTTTGGGGAAAATATTAAAACCCTAGCCGCCATTTATTTTTCCAGAGATAAAAGGGATCGGGCAAAAACAACATGGTGAAACCAATTTACAAAAGGGGCCGACCAACTTTAAACTAGAAAAGGGGATGACCCTTTATTACTAAACTCCTCCAATTTCTTTTAGGGTTTTTATTTGTTTAATTCTTGTTGTATTTTATTTTTGTTCTGTAAATGATCAACCAGTTTCTAGTATCTGTAAAATACTAGGGTGAATCAGTCAGGGTGTTGACTGACAGTTGACAGAGTCTGTAAAATCTGGGTTACTGGTTACAGGGTCGTAATCAGGGTAAATCTGATCGAGGGGATATCAATCAGTCTAGGGTTTTGAGCGTAGGGTTAGAATATGAGCAGGGTTTGCGAGTGTACATGGTCTTGTATGCGGGATCTGTTCTATCACCTAGTAGAAACCTTAGAAATGCAGCAGTAGGCAGGGTTTTGCCGAAGCTGGGTATATCTGTGTGTGATTTACTTTCTGCATTTTTGTTTCTGTTATATTCTGTGATCTGTTTATTATTATATACCTCGTTAGATTTTTAATTCAGTTAAAAACTGTGAAAACCCCTATTCACCCCCCTCTAGGGTTATTCTAGATCCAACAGGGATTTCTTCATGTAGAGGTCCTCTAACTTCTTCCAAATGCCTCTAGCCGTTATCTCCTGACTGATTTCAGAAATTACATTCTTTCCCATAGCAAGCTAAAGAGTAGTAAAGGCTCATTCTTCCGTTTCTTCTAATTCCACTGATGAAATATCAGCAGGCAATATCTCTGTATCAAATCCTACTCGATGAACGCGATTTCTTCTCAAAACTGCTTTTATAATCTACTGCCACTTTTCAAAATCTCATTCACTATTCCATTTCTCTATCATCAACTGTGATCCTGATGCCACATAGGAGCCTCTGAGATATGGAGCAACTACTGGCAATGACGTATTATTTGTATTGTTTTCATCTCCTCCTACCATTCTACCAAACACTTTCTTTGCGAATCTAGCTCTAATACTAGTTGTAAGGGGTGGTCAATCCCTTTCAACGGAAAAATCTCAATAGGATCTTGCAATGATGTGATAGAACAAACAACTTGAAATGAATATCAATCTCAGATCATAGAAAAAATAAAGGCAACAGAGAAAACACAAATTTATAGTGGTTCCAATATCGCGAGATAATGTACGTCCACTTCAATAAGGAAGAGATTTTATTAATATTCAAGAGATTACAGAGTTTTTAAAGTAGAGCAAAAGAAATGAAGAATACAAATGTTATCACATATCATTTCCTAACATCCTCTATGTCTTTCTTTATATAGAGGAAAACGTTTCTTGGGGATGAATTAATTTAATTTATGCAAATAAATCAAATCATGGAAGGCTAATATTCCCATTAAATTAATTGTCATATAATTGATTGGTTGATAACTTTCTATTTTCTCCACCAATCAATCCCTTTTCAAATTTAATTTCTTTCTGTTTCTTTTTCATGAAACATGGCAACAAATTAGATGGCGAATATCTCCAATATCCCCTATTCATTAATATTCCTTCCATTTCTTTCCATTCATTTATTACACAAAACGGGTAACGAAATTACCACGAATATCTCCAAAAATCTAATTGATATTTGGAAATATTGTATCACCAAATTCCAATAAAGGAGATCAATGACCTCCTTTCCCGAGGAAACCAAAGGCTCCTTAATTATGAGAATTTAGAGGTAAGAGATGATTAGTAATTGAACAACGATTCTTGTTTCATGCTTCAGATTTACATTTATCCATTTCATTTACAGAGGGGAATTTTCGTTGCTGATCTTAGAGAAGTAGTAAATAGTATAGAGCAAGTGAATGAGCTTTTAAGGCTTGGGGAAGGTATTTTACTTGAACATGATAAAATTTTGTTCTTGTTATGAGTACATAGTGAATCCCTATTTTTCAAATGATGTTGAGTGGAAAAATAAATAACTTAATCGTGATAAAAAATTGACAAGTAGGGACTGCAACTGAGTTTTCGAAACTGAGTTGCAACCTCAGTTTGCAAAACTAAGTTGCAAACTCAGTTTGCAAAACTGAGATGCAAACTGAGTCAACTCGGTTTTCAACTGCAAAATGAGTTTGCATCTCAGTTTTCAGTTTTGCAAACTGAGTTGCAAAACTCAGTTTCGAAAACTGAGTTGTGAACTCAATTTGCAAAACTAAGTTGCGAACTCAGTCTGCAAACTCAGTTTGCAAAACTGAGTTGAGTCAATTAGCAAAACTGAGTCGACTAAAACTAGCAAAACTGAGTTGCAAAACCCAGTTTGCATCTTACATCTATACTTATGTGCAATAAGGAAAGAGTGGTTGTTATTAGACCAGGATATAGTTGTAAAAACTTATGTCTTATAACTAACACCTCATCAATGTTAGTGTCAATGCCTTTCTTCCTCTAGTATACTTACAACCCCATAAAGCACATTAAACAAGAGCATATTGTAAAATGCAATTATTGAAACAAGTAAAATGTTAGTATCAACAAACTTATTGTCTGTAGGTTTTGATGTCTCCGAGAAAAAGTTTGCATTGCCACTAGTATCTTGTATACTAGGCCTGGCCAAATGTAGAAGCATTTTGCTTATCTGAATGTATAGGTTTCAGTGCTTAACTGAGTTAAAACTGAATTGCAACTCGGTTTCGACAACTGACGTGTTTATGTTGACTGGATGCAAAAACTAGAAATACAAAGAGGAGTTGTTCTTGCTACAAAGATGAAGAACAATGGAAAACAAGATTGCAAAATGGGCTACAAGAACTTACCAAGTAGAACAACCATTGTTTGAGGAGCAAGTGCAGCTGCCCACCAAGGAGGTATCCTAGAGCAAAAATAGATGCTCTTGCTGAGGCTGAGGCAAATGGTATTAGGGAGAAGAAAATGGTATGCTTTTTATTGAAAACACGTAAATATTATAAACTTTTTGTATGTTATATTTCAAATTAGTAATTAGGTACTTTTATGCTCAGAGGCACCATATTAGAAACTAATGTTGTTGGTTAAGGAAGCATTGGTAGTTCGCACTGCTGAGATCAACATCATTGCAATTCATTAGAAGGTGGATACTCTATAAAATCCAATATGTGATCTTTATTAAAGAATCTCAATTCTCATAACATAATATGTTCTCATTCATCCTATGCATAATCTATTGTATGGTTTCTTAACATAATATGTTGGGTTATCCACCTATTCTGAGCTGCTACTCCGTAAATAAATTGAGAAACTGGAATGAACTTCATTGAGTTGTAGTTGCAATAGTAGGTACTAGTTCTTATTGACTTTCTAATACTTCTATTCTCACACTTTCACTTGCATTATCATATTGATCTTTCCGATATTTATTATTTCTAACTCTTTAGCAATGTACAAAGGAGGCAACAATTAAGGTGCACTATCCCATTGATCTTTCCGATATTCGTTGTTTCCAACTCTTTAGCAATGACGAAACTGAGTTTGCAACACAGTTGTCGAATCAACATTTAATTGTGTGGTATAATTGATTGTATGCTAAATGATTTGGATGATAATTGTTTGTTTGATTGTTTGAATGATTGTTGATTAAACTGATTGATTGTTCGATTGTGGTTAAAACATTTTCGTATATGAATGGATTAAACCTGACATTATCTACTTATAAGTAGGAGATTCTTTTTTAAACGAATTAGTTGATTTTTCTCGTTTGTGTATATATATTGTTATATTAACAGTGATGTAGGGAAGAACAGGTTGATGGAATCAAACTGATTCCTCAATTACAATTGTTTCACATTGTTTATATATATGAACTGTTTGACATATGTGATGTGGAAAACCTGTTTGGATGTTGATGGTTGAATTGAAAATTCAACATTGATGTTTATTTATCAATATTCAGTATTGATTAAGTGATTGGCAGCAGATAGCCTAAAAACCCATCATTTTGGAAATGTTGATTTACCGTTAGGTGAATCATCTAAACTAAAGTTATAAAATTTATTTTGTAACTGAAGTTGGATTTTTTTAAATGTATTTTATATGAATTATTTTTAGTAATAGTTTTATTTAAAGAAATTCAATATTTATTATAAATGATTTACTATGGAAATTCTTTTATTCCAGATGTGTTTTATAAGGAAGTTTGAAATTAACCTAAGGGTCAATTTTCCCTTTACAAGAATTAAAAAAGAAGACCGTTAATGGATGACAGCGTATCTTCTTCGAACTCTTCCTCCTCGAGCCAACCGCCTTCCATCCGACCAATCCTTTCTCCCCATCTCCCGCAACCTCTGCCTCCGCCGCTTCCTCCTTCTGCTCCACTAGATCCAACTTCTAATCCTTCTCCAGTCATGAAGCCTAAACTTCCACCTGACCCTCCACCTAAACCTCCACCTGTCCCTTCACTGAATCCTCCAACTGTCCCATTGCCTAATCTTCCTACTGACCAGTCTTCTAACCCTCCGCCTGATCCTACGCCTAACCCACATCCCAACCCTTCTTTCAGCCACGCTGCTTCAGAATTCCCTCCACTTTCCAAAAATCCTAGTCAAACTGAGTGTCAATGGCGTTGGACCTCCATCTTTGTGAATTTTCCTCGCAATGCGGGGAATTATGAACCCGTAGACATGCAGCCAATCTTCTCTGAAGGCGCTATGGAATACACTGATGACATTGTTGAGGCGGGTACCAAAGTTTGGAATGACGCTGTGGTCGGTTTCTTTTTTGACGTGCCTCTCACGTACGCTGCTGTTCTTCAGAAGGTTAATTCGATCTGGAGGCTTAAAGGTACTTTCACAATTAAATCCGATGGAGTTCTCTTCCTATTCCAATTTTCATGCCAAGGAAGCACAATTCGCAATAACTGTAGGAAACACACAAAGGGAAGTAAACGTCAAGGCAGGCCCAATTAATCAGAGGAATCCAAGCAGTAACTATAGAAGGAATGGCGACAACAACTACGGTATAAAACCTTAAACTCATGCAATGCAGAATTGGAAAAGAGTAACAAGAAATAAGAGAAATGATAACTACAACAAGCCTAATGGGAAGAGCACCATTGGTGATTTCTGGGCTATTAACGGCAACACAGAAATACAGAAAACTGGAGTACCATCTATCGTTCAGAATGAAAATGCTCTGGAAGAAGGCGAAATAGATAGCGATGGTGAATGAGGCAACATGCTTAGTATTGAGAGTTCTCAGTCTGAGTTCATTAATAGAGTCTCTTCTCCTCTTATTATCAACAATAGCTACGAAATATTGAGTGAAACAGTAGAGAAGCAACTGACAGAAGCAACAATAATGAAAGAAACTCTCGATCAAAGTACAACTGACAAATGCTCAACCATAGCCAAAAATGCGAGTGAAGCAATCAACAGCAGAAGTAAATCTCCTTACAAGTTACCAATTGCACCAATGAATAGTTGTGCAAATGATGAAGTTATAAACGAAGATTGCAACATTGGATTAATGCACAGTGGCTTCGAGCCAGCTCTAGTAAAGGCTGCCCCAGTTTTGAGTGTGCTATTCTCCATTACCACAAATGACGTTGACAGTGTTGGACTCAAACTCCACACGTCCCCGTTACTTCAAACCAAACCGGCATCTGGTGTTAATACAGCTACAAATGAGAAGAATGATGCTAGAAATAGTACCCATGCACTACAAGAAAATCAACAAACTTGCATATCTGATGGTTTATAGTCTCTGCCTGACCTTGTTTTAGGCGGCGAAACAAGTGTGTCATTTCTGGCTGACCCCAACAGTCATGAAGCTGATGGCCTCAAACAACCATACAACGACATTTCACCACAGCCTGGTTATAAGGCTGCGAAAGATTCTCATCTATGTGACCCGCAGAAGGCCAGTAAAGAGAAGCAGAGCTCAAAAAAGAAGAAAATAATTACTCCGAAACCAGGACAGATCCTAATGAGATCTATGGTAAATATTATAAACAAACAACTAGAGTTATCCAATGTTGCAAAACATATGTGTATGGAACATTAGAGGTGCGCACTCGGATGCTAAGTTCGATCAATGTAAGCAAATAATAAGAAAGTACAACCTCAGTGCTCTGGCGATCTTGGAAACAAAGCTCAACGAGGTTTTGACTCTTCGTGTCACCAAGTACATCAACCCAAACTGGTTATTTATTCATAATTTGCATGATTCTAGTTATGGTAGGATCCTACTTCTGTATGATCCAAATGTTCACAAATTTTCCACAATAACAACTTCTAGTCAACATATCCATTGCCACAATATTCATGTTCCTACCTCTAGGTCTTATTATTTCACCTTCATTTATGCTTCAAACTCTTATGCTGCTAGAAACCATTTTTTTCTTCAATTACCTGCTTTTAGACAAAATACTCACCCTTGACTGGTTTGTGGTGATTTTAACACACCATTTAAATTAACTGATAGAGTGGGAGGTATGAGTGTCTTGCCATCAGAAATTAGAGCAACCAATATAGCCATAAATGACTCCGACCTTATTTGAAATCAATTCATTTGGGATGCCTTTTACTTGGAATAGTAGTAAAAGAGAAGGCCCGCGGACTTTTTCAAAAATTGATCATGCTTTTTGCAACGAGACTTCCCTATGTTTTTGGCCTAATTTGTCTAATGAACTACCTCCACCATTACTCTCTGACCATTCCCCTCAAGTCCTTCAGCTTAGGGAGAATGAAACATGGATATTTCCTAATTTTACGTTTTTTAATGACTGGACATTAGACCTAGATTTTTTGGACATAGTGAAACAGCAGTGGGAAGTGTCTACCTTTGGCAACCCAATGGTCGTTCTTTACATAAAGCTAAAGGCTCTTAAATTTGCAATAAAGATTGGCCTAAGAATAAATATGGCTCTGGTAGTGCGCAGTCCTTATATTGTTGTCAACAACTCGCTAATGTTCAAACATAGATGGCTAATGACCCCGCCATCCCTAACCTTGCGAGTGTTGAGAGTACCTTTTCGTTTAATTATAAAACAGCTCTTCACCATGAATCTCTATTGAGTAAGCAAAAATCGAGAATAAAGTGGGCAAATGATGGGGATAGGAACACAACTTACTTTCATGAAGTGCTTCGGGCCAAACAGAACAGAGAGGAAATTCACTTTGTCACTGACACTCATGGGCAGGTTCATACGACTACCCCTGCTATTTAAACTGCTTTTGTTCAATATTTTTCTGATCTCTTCGGTAACATTGACAATTTCGAGGCCAAAATTGAAGACATTAACCCCAACATACTCCATGTGCTTAGCTTAATACAATATAACACCTTAGGCACATCTGTCATTGTTGATGAAATTAAAACAACAATGTTTTCACTTAACCAAAACTCTTGTGGATGCCCGGACGAGTATAATGCAATATTTTTAAGCATTGCTGGAACACTATACACAACGATGTTTTCAAACCCACCAATTCTTCAAAAGAGGTAATATGATACAATCCTTTAATAACACTGTTATTGCCTTAATCCCGAAAGTTAAAAATGCTTGCACTGTCACTGATTCTAGACCTATATCTTGTTGCAACACTATTTATAAGTTTATATCTAAAAGTATACCATCTAGACTCAAGCTTATTCTGTCGGATATTATATCTACGAACCAATCTTTTTTTCTACCGTCTAGGAGAATTCTTGATAACGTTTTGTTAGCGCATGAGATTCTTAAAGGGTACAAATCTAAACATAACTCACCTAGAATAATGCTAAAGCTTGATATTAAGAAGGCATTTGATACTTTACAATGAGCTGTTGCTATAAGAATTATGAGTTACATGAATTTACTCCTCGTTTTTCTTTCTTGGATTTACTCACGTATTAGCACTGCCCATTTCTTTGTTAATGTCAATGGTACCCCTGTCGGTTTTTTTAAGAGTAAGCAAAGGATAAGACAAGGGGACACCATATCTACGTACATTTTTATAATTGTTATGAAATTACTGACTAAAATGCTTGATGAACTTGTTAACAACAATCTTTTTAAGTTGCATCCCAAATGCGATTCACCGCGTATAACATCGCTCATGTTTGCAGATGATCTTGTTATTTTTTGTAAGTCGGAAATTGCAACCGATATGAATATCATGAAAACTCTAGATAGTTTCTTTACCATGACTGCTCTTAAAATTAATGTTGACAAATCTGAATTTATGGCATCTGGTTTATCTATTCAACAAATTATTCAGGTACATGATATCACAGGTCTTCGATTTAATCAGGTAACAATCTCTTACTTGGGTCTCCCTCTAACTACTTCCAGAATTACAACTTTACAGTGCTTACCGCTCTATGATAAAATTACTGCTCATCTTGATTTTTGGTCGTCTAAGATGCTCAGTCAAGCCGGCAGACTGACTTTAATCAAAGCAATTACTAATTCTATGCAAGTATATTGGGCTAGAAGTTTCGTCTTGCCACAAAAACTTATTTACATGATTAGAACTGCCTTTATGCATTTTCTGCGAAAAGGGAAAATTCATTCGAGATTTCGAGCGCTAATATCATTTTCTAAGCTTGAAAAGCCAACATACAAAGGTGGTTTGGGTATCATTAATATGTGCAAGTGGAATAAAGTGGCACACGACAAACACATGAACAATATTCTATATAGAAATAACAGCCTTTGGGTACTATGGTCTTACGCTCACGTGCTCAAAGACAAAAGTTTCTGGATGCTAAATGAAAACCAAAATAATAGCTGGACGTGGAAGAATTTGTTAAAAATGAGAACGCACTATCTTCCTCACTTTAAATATGGTTTGAAAAATCTTGAATTAACTAAGTTTTGGCATGATACGTGGTTAGAGCATGGTTTTATAATTAAAAACAACATGACTTACTTGGAAATGAAGCAGATAGGTGTTGGCTAGGAAAATAGTGTAGCAAGCATTTTGGCAGGAGACCATTTTGCTATTCCAAGACCTGCTTCTCAGAACACGCTGCTTGTTTGGGACAGAATCAATGCATATGACATTCTTGCTCAAACTCAAAATGATCATCTTGGAAGTTTAAAGGTGAGTGGTTCTCTATTAAAAGTATGTATTTTGTTTTACAAGATGTAACAAATTTGTTGTAATATAGGTGGCATAACATGATTTGGCAGCAAGATAATACTACTAAGGAGAATCTCACGTTCTGGAAAGCATACAATCAAGCCTTCCTAACCAGAGACAAGTTAATAACTCGTGGGATGCAAATTCTAGTGTGTTGTGTATTTGTTGTTCTCAAAATGAAACTTCAGACCACTTGTTCTTCTAATGCGCAACAATTCTGCCTATCTTAACCAAAACTATGATTAGAGTTGGCTGTAATATGCATGGTAGCCCTTTCAACTAAGAAGAGCTTAGAAAGAAATGCAAGGGAAAGAGAGGAAAAGCAAGAGTCTGCACCTTTGTTTTGAAGATGTATGTTCACAAGATATGGCTGGAAAGAAATGTTAGATAATTTGAACCAATCAAAGCCAAGAGCCTAAATCAAGTGAAGCAGATGTTATGACAGAGCTTATGTGATGGGATTAAATTTATGAAATTTACTTTTGATCCTAGTATCTTGGGATTTTAATCCTATATCAGTTAAGCTAATGTAAATAATGTTATGTGTTAGTTTCCTTTAGCTCTTTATATGCTGTGTATGCTTGTTTTCATTTACTTTTGTTTAGCTCGCTTTGTTTCTATGTACTCGTCTTCGGTATGTCAATAAAGTGGTAGGGGTCCACTCAACCCCATCGGCTTTGCCAAAAAAAAACCTAAGGGTTAATAATTGGGTGTATTTGTTTATAAGAAACAATCGAGTTGAATTATTTAAATTAACTATATTATTAATTAATATAAAAGAAATTATTAATTGAAATGGTTAGTGAGTTAACCATGCATTCGGTTGACCAAATCAATTTTTTATTGGAAATTGATTGACGGAAGTAGTTTTAACAAATAATTGTAGAAGTTAAATGCAGTTTTCAAAAAGATTGAAAATCCTTTAATTAACTGTGTATAAAAAAGTTTATTGAGTATTGATTATTAATAAAGTTAACTATTATTTTAATAACCTTTTAAGAGAGATTAATTATTCTATTTATAGTCAATGATGAAGTAAATTTTTTTATTTCTAAAGGATGATGAAATTGATTATTATTTAATTTATAATGATCAAAGTGATGATCTTGTAATTTGGATTCAGTTAATGGAATTTAATAAAATCTTAGGACTATGTTTAGAGTTAAAGGAAATTTGAAGAAAGTTTTATTTAATATTAATATAAGTTAGTTTAAATTGAATTCTTATTTAGAATTCTATTGAATTGTGTTAGCCCACTTTGTGAACTGGGCAACACAAAGTCGAGATGTGAAACGTTGAAGAACTTAGAAAGCATCATAGCGGATCGGATCAGAGAGATGTTGCAGATCGGATCAAAGAGACACTGCTATTCGGGTCGGAGAGCTATCACCAGTCGGATCGGAGAGCTACCACCAGTCGGATCAGAGAGCTATCACCAGTCGGATCGGAAAGCTATCACCAGTCGGATCGGAGGGCTATCGCCAGTCGGATCAGAAAGTTATCATCAATCAAATCGGTGAGCTACTACCAGGTAGGGATGGAGCAGAAAGAAATGGATAAGAGTTTAGTTTCAGCATAATTCGGGTCGGATCGGATGTCCCGATCCGAATCCCTCCTGCATGCTCCTTCGATCCGAACCCATATTCCACATCACTCTCCCCCATGATCGCCTGGTTATTCGGGGTGGTTATGACCAATTCTTGCCCACAAGGTCCACTGCTCTGATGCGCTGTCAACACTAAAATCTATCCGAACCCGAGGATGATGGGATGGAAGACACGTGGCTCCGATCCGGATCGGGTTCTGAGCAAATTTTCACCTATAAATACCCTGTCTGGAGACAATGAAAAGGATTTTCTTTTCTGCACTTTGAGAGTTCAACCACTTTCATAAACCGAATTCCAGCACTCCCGGATAATCCAAATCTTTTTTCAAACATTTGTTTTGAAACAATTGAGTGAATGTATGTGAGTTGTAGTGAAATTGAGTGAATATCTCATTGTAATTGCAACTCTATCGTCGAGAATAGTGATTGACAAGTGGACGTAGGCTCTTTTACGCCGAACCACTATAAATTCTGTGTCTCTATTTTACTTTTGATCTTATTTCATTCTGCTTTTAGTCAGTTTGGGTGTTAGAACCACTTTTTGGTCTAACATTTTGGTGCTTTCACTGAGAAACATCTGAATTCTCTGTTTTTCGGGATTATCGTTCTACTTTTTGGACCGTTGAGTTCAAAGAAGTTAATCCTCAAGTTTCGACGCTCTTGAATATTTGTTGAATTGATTGTTGAAGAACTATGGCCAAAGGAAAAGGCAAGGAAGTTCAAACTAGTCGAGGAAACGGAGTTGGTGAAGATCAGCAAAATGCAGTTGTGACAAGGTCTCGTGGACAGAGCTCAGCAGCAGAACGGATTGATACAGGAAATCCGAACCGCGCTCAGGGGGCGAGCTCCGATCCGATCCGGGTAGGAGAATCTGAAGCAGTGCATTCCCCCAACCTGAACCGACCCGAGCAACTCGCCCTACACCGACCTGACCTGGCTTTCCAGCTCCGACCCGAACAGGCTTCCCAGCTCCGACCCGACCTGATTTCCCATCTCCGAACCGACCCGTCACTTGGTGATGTTGGAACCTCTACTCGAGCTCCTACAAATGCTCTGATTCCAGCCACCAGGGTCAATGATCAGGTCAATCCATCCGCACCTATTACTCAAGGAGATTTCTCGCGCCTACTTGACATGCTTGAGAGTACTAGGGAGGCTATGAAAATCCACGAGCGCACCAATCTCATGATGCAAGAAAACATGAGACTCATGAGCAGGGAAATTAGCGAACTCCGTAGACAGAGAACCCCATCCCCGGTTCGCCACACACCAATGGATCAGTCTTCTTCTTCTTCCGAGGAAGAACGACCCCGTGAAAGAAGGCCGCTCGAACGACCTCAGAATTTAGAGCAACTGACGTTCGGATCTTTGGGGTCCCGCGAGGATGTTGCGCGAGCACTAGGAACCAATGATCCAAGCTTGAGAGACCCTAACCATACTAATCCCACTCGGGGGCAAATGCTCCAGCCCCCTCCTCCCGAGATCGACCGGGAGCATAGGGAACGAAGCAGAGCAGAAGCAGCTCAAAGAAGAAGGGCATCTCCTGAACAAGAGCCTAGAAGGAACCCGGATACCAGGGCCAGGGAGCCTGAACGGCCTCTAACTAATGCTAACGTACATGCAATGGTACGTCAGATTATGTCCAAAAGCCGGAACTATACCAATGAAGATTATGGCATTGAGCGAAGCCATACTCCTTTCACTGACGACATCCTCAATTTTTAGTTTCCCCGACGTTTTAACCTGCCGCAGATGGACAAGTACAATGGGAGAACCGATCCGGGACAGCATTTGATGCGATACTCGTGGCTCATGAATGCTGCTGCTGCTCCTGACACAGTGAAGTGTAAAGCATTCCCGATCTATTTAGAAGATGTGGCGCTGCTATGGTTTACCCGACTTCCCCCTCGTTCGATATCGAATTATAGGGAATTGAGCGAATGTTTTATGAATCAGTTCCGACTCCATACCCGAAAGTCTAAGAGTGTTATTGAATTATCAAGAATTAAGCAGGCGCCAGGAGAGTCTTTGAGGTCATATCTCGACCGTTTCAACTTAGCTGTGACTGGAGTTAGTGACCCGCATGAGCCCACCATCTTGATAGCTTTGATGGAAGGAGTCGATCCTGACTCCGAGTTTGGAGATTACCTTTCTGGGAATACACCCTCCACGAGAGAGTTATTTTATGAAAAGGCCGATATTCACTTAAAACGAGAGGAGGCCAGGGCAAACCGAAAGAGAAAGTCTGAAGCGGCTTCAAAAAAAAATGTTCAGAGTAACGTCGCCGTGAAGCAGTCTGGGGAAAGTTCCGGAAAAGTTGAAGTAAATGTGGGAAACAAGAGTGGAAACGACAATTCTGGAAACGGGGGCAACAACAATAACCGTAACGCGAATGGTAACAGAAGAAATAGAAATAGGGGAAGTGATCCTAACAAAAGACCCCGATTCCAGACTTATGAGAATTATACACCGTTGAACGACACTCTGGAGAACATTTATTTGGATACATACAATGTTTTGCAATATAAAAAACTACCACCTTGCGACTCAACGAAGAAAGAAATGGCAACTGGGAAGTTTTGTTTGTTTCATGGAACTCATGGGCATCCAACCAATGAATGTCGACATTTGAGAGACGTAATTGAGAAGCTGCTGCGCGAAGAGAAACTGGATGAATATAAGGTTGCCCCGAGGGACAGGGGGCAAGGAGAGCAGGCTCCAAAACAGATTCAATCTGCTCCCAAGCCTACGGCGCAGCAGAAAGGCAAGGGAATTGTTATCAACTCCATAGTGGGTGGACCCCACCCAGCAATCCGCAGTTTTAGAGCGATGGATCAATATGTAAATGCTGCCAAGCACGTAGATGTGGATGAATGTGATGATTTGGAAGATATCGCCCCCATAAAGCAACAGAAGACAATGTTTGACGACGTGGTATTCCGTAGCAGAGATAATACTGGGATCCAGTCACCCACCGATGATCCGTTGGTCATTACTACCACCATTGGGCCGGCCTTGGTTCATAAGGTGTTAGTAGACAACGAAAGCTCTATTAATATTTTATTTAAAAAGTCATTCGATCAGATGAAGCTTGAATCTGGATATTTGAAGCCATGCGAAGGTTGGATCCGAGGCTTCAACGGGGCGTCGACAGCTCCAATGGGTTACATAGAATTGCCCGTAACCTTGGGATAAGGAGAACGCCGAAGAGTACGGATGCTTCAGTTCGTAGTGTTGGACGTAGATTCGCGTTATAATGCATTTTTGGGAAGGCCTGCCCTTGCTGAATTCAGGGCTTGCATCGCCCCTTGGTGTTTATTGCTTAAGTTCCCAACTGAAGCCGGAACTGGAGTAATGAGAGGGGATCAAGTCTCCGGACGGGCCTGCTATGTTGCCGAATTAAAGATGTTGATGAAAGGACTTAACATCGAGAATAAAGATGCCTCGCCTCCTCCAAAGGAGGGCTCGGTGTAGCAATTAGAGGGATCGGCCCTGAAGGAGTTGCCCAAAGGAACGCCTGAAGACCTGGATTCCAGAAAAGACGAGGAACCAGAGACTAGAAATGCAACTCCTAATGAAGAGACAGTGGACATTCCCATTGATGAAGCTGATCCAACAAGAGTTTTGAAGATTGGATCTCAGTTGGATCCACGTCGGGCCGAAGAACTAACTGATTTCCTGAAGGCAAACTTGGACGTGTTTGCCTGGACCCACGCTGACGTGTGTGGGATATCGCCATCCATCATAAGTCACTCACTAAATGTAAACCCAAAACACCCGCCTGTGAAGCAAAAGAGACGTATGCTGGGCCCAAAGAGGTCGGCTGCTCTGAAAGAAGAAGCGGAGAACCTGAAACAGAACGGATTTATTCGAGATTCGACATATCGCGACTGGATATCGAATCCCGTCTTAGTAAAGAAGCCGAATGGAAAGTGGCGGACTTGCATTGATTTTTCAGATTTGAACAAAGCTTGCCCGAAAGATAGTTTCCGACTTCCCAGGATTGACCAGCTTGTAGATTCGACAGCGGGACATGAAATTCTCTCTTTCATGGATGCATATTCCGGGTACAACCAAATTCCTATGCATGTGCCAGATCAAGAACATACGAGCTTCATTACAAATTTGGGGTTATATTGTTATGTTGTAATGCCATTCGGTTTGAAAAACGCCGGAGCCACTTATCAGCGCTTAGTGAACAGAATGTTTTATAATCAAATAGGGAAGACTATGGAAGTTTATGTAGATGATATGCTTGTCAAATTGAAACAGTCCTCCCGCCATACGCAAGACTTGGCAGAAATGTTCGGTATCCTGCGGAAGTATCAGATGAAGTTGAATCCTTTGAAGTGTTCATTTGGAGTGGCATCGGGAAAGTTTCTAGGCTTCATTGTGAGCTCCCGAGGAATTGAAATCAATCCCAGTCAAATAGCAGCGATTAGAAACATTGAAGAGCCGAGGAGAATTAAAGATGTCCAAAGTCTTGCAGGGAAAGTAGCCGCGTTGAGTAGATTTATCTCCAAAGCCACAGACAAATGTGTCCCGTTTTTTGATTTGACTAAAAGGGGAAAGAAGAACTTCGAGTGGACTCCGGACTGTGTTAAGGCCTTTCGAAATTTATTGGAACTACTAGAAAAACCGTCGGTTCTGTCAAAGCCAGTGGATCACGAAGAATTGTTTGTTTACTTGGCAGTCTCGGCTCACGCTGTTAGCACAGCCTTGGTTCGAGAAGAAGATAAAGTGCAAAGGCCAGTATATTATGTAAGCAAGAAACTGGCAGTGGCAGAACGCAACTACCCAAAGATTGAGAAGCTCGCTTACAGCCTCCTAATCGCATCCCGAAAACTTCGTCACTATTTCCAAGCTCACCCAATAACCATATACATTGACCAACCTTTAAGGCAGGTGTTGCAGAGACCCGAAGCATCGGGATGGTTGATCAAATGGAATATTGAATTAAGTCAGTTTGATTTAAATTTTCAGCCATGAAGGTCGATCAGGGGGCAAGCTCTGGCAGACTTTATAGCAGAGTTCACTGTCCCAGAGGAGGAAGTAATCAATGACAGAGTAGTCAAGTCCGAAGATGAGTTAAAGATAGATCTATGGAAGCTATACACAGATGGAGCCAAAAACGACCGAAGGTCTGGAGCTGGAATCGTCTTAGTTACTCCTGAAGGACGTTCGTTATATTACGCTCTACGATTAGAATTTTCTGCGACTAACAATGACTCTGAATACGAAGCCCTGATTGCCAGGCTGAAGCTTGCTAAAGACCTCGGAATAAAAATGTTGGATATATTCTGCGACTCCAAAATCGTTGTTTGCCAAGTGCGAAAGGAATTTGTGGCTCGGGGACCTCGACTCATCGCCTACCTCGAGAAAGTGGAAAAGCTGTTGAGCAACCTGGAGCGATACAGTATAACGCATATCCCAAGAGCCGAAAACCAGAAGGCGGACAGGCTGGCAAAGCTAGCTAGTTCCGACAACCCAGAGGAAACTGAAATAATTCCAATTGAAACGTTGGAATCGCCAAGCTTTGAATCGATGGAAATTGAGTTCGCTTTCGAAGCGGAACCGGAGAAGGAGTCATGGATGACCCCAATTAAGAACTTCCTTAAGAATGAGACACTCCCATCAAAGAAGAGTGAGAGAAGGGCTATAGTTCGCAAGGCTACCAGATATGTCCTACAAGATGATACTCTTTATAGGCAAGGATTTTCTATGCCCCTGTTATGATGTATAGCACACGACGACATCAGACGTGTACTAAGAGAAGTACACGAAGGTGAGTGTGGAGATCATACAGGAGGTCAAACTTTAGCGAAAAAGATATTGCGGTATGGATACTTCTGGCCCACAATTAATAAAGATGCAGCTGATTATTCACGACGCTGCTATAAGTGCCAGAGATTCGCCAAAATCCCCAGAGCACCGTCGACCCAACTCAAATCGATGGTGAGTCCATGGCCTTTTGCCACGTGGGGAATTGATATCATCGGAGTCCTACTGATTGCTAAAGGAGGAGCAAAGTATGCAATAGTCGTTGTGGACTATTTTACGAAGTGGGTGGAAGCTGAGCCCTTAACCAAGATCACGGCGAGAAAGGTGATAAGTTTCGTGGTTAGAAATATTATATGCTGATTCGGGATCCCAAGGACCATTATAACTGACAACGGAACCCAGTTCGATGGTATTGAATTCAGAAATTTCTGCCAGAAGTATAAGATCGGCAAACGATATACTGCGGTTGCTTATCCGCAGTCGAACGGGCAAGTTGAAGCAATAAACAAAGTAATAAAATCCATCCTCAAGAAACGGTTAGAGCGCGCAAAGGCAAAATGGGTTGACGAATTGCCCTTAGCTTTGTGGGCATATCGAACAACATTTAAGACCGCTACTGGTCATACCCCTTTCTCTCTCTCTTTTGGTTCAGAAGCAGTAATTCCAGTAGAGCTTGAAGTTCCTTCCCACCGGGTGACGTATTACGACCCGATGACGAATCGGGCACTCTTACTCAAGTCTCTTGATGAAATCGAAGAAAAAAGGGACGAAGCGGATTTGCGTGCGGCAAGACATCGACGTCAGATGGCACGCTATTACGACAAAAAAGTTCGCCTTAGGACTTTTGAACCAGGAGATTTGGTGCTAAAGAGAGTCTTTCCATCCCTTCCTCACCTCGATCCAAAGTGGGAAGGACCCTTTGTCATCCAACGGAAACTTGAAAAAGGAACCTTCAAGTTAACAACCGTAGATGGCGAAGAAGTACCTAGGGCATGGAATGCCTAATACTTAACGCGATATTTGGATTAGAAATATTGTACTCTTTGTTATTTTTCTTATGAACTCTGTAAAAAGGCACGACTTGCCTTAGGAAAATCTGATGATATGAATAAAGGACTATAAAGTGGATGTAGGCTACGACTTAGCCGAACCACTATAAAAATATTGTGTGTTATTTACTTTCATGCATTATATGTATACCTTCATCGACTATTCTGTTGCGATTATGGAATATAAGATGATTCAAAACCTGAAAGGTTGAAAACAGTTTAAACATAAGAAAAGGCACAATGACTACTTGTGTGATAAGACATAAAAGAATGGGAAGACGACATTCTTATTTCTAACTCTCGAGAATTGAGAGAGAGTATAAAGGACGGGAAGACGACGTCCTCTGAGGCGTGAGGGTGCACCCAGAAAAGAGACCGCCTCAGTAAGAACTCTAACATGAGTATAAGACAGGAGAGTATAAAAAAAATGCCAGAAAAAACGACAGGCATTGACGACACAGAAAATGCAATCCCGTCAGAAAATCAGGGACATTCAGACTACTTGATTAAGTCTCGAATAGTTTTTTGAGATTGACTGGGGGCATATATGTATACACATATTTCCTCCCACCATAACTTCATTACATAATTATAGTAAGACATGCATTCTTACATAAGTGCAGAACTAATGACTAACAGACATTGCGGAAAATGAATTATTTTTTATTTACGAATGAATGAATTTGTATAGGAAAATAGCCAAAAAGAAGGTGCAAGAGCCACCCTTATAGCAGCAATTGTTGGTCTACCAAATGCTAAAACAACGCAAGACAACCCACTATTTAGATTTCGATTGAGACTTGGACTTCTTGGCGGCTTTCTCCGCATCCTTTGCCTCTTTCTCGGCCTCCGTCAAGATGTGCTTTGATTTTTTCTTTCCTGAAGATGCGGCGCTGGAATCGGTTGACTTCTTCCCGGAGGGCGGAGCGCTGGAATCAAGAGAAGATTTTTTAGCGAGTTCCTCTGTAATAGATCTAGTTGAAATCTTAACAACTAACCTTGATCCCGCATCCACAACTGCGAGCGGCTTGAGGATTTCAGGGTCTAAGTCTTCAGCTTTTAACCGCAAGCGTTTATCTTGGTCAGCTTTCATTGCAGCCAAAGTAACATCATCTGCACTTTTCGACTCCCCGACTATTGCCACCTCTGGATCTTCCTCATGTCCTCCGTCGCCGCTATCATCCTTTAAGGCGGCTATCATTTCTTCATCACGGGGAGTGTCAGCCTTAGACGGTTCGCTTCCTTCTCCCAAATCTATAGGAGCAGCCTTGTCCTTTCCCCCTTTTGCCTTCTCCGTAGGCTCTGCCCCAGAGGCGGCTCCCTGAGTCACATCTGTCTTTCCGGATGGCTCAATACCTACAGAGTGAGAAGCAACAGTTATCAACTCAGGAGAAAATAATGGGTTTTTCATCGATTGCTCAATCACGTGGCGAAAGGTAGAAATAGCCTTGACGAATTGAGGAGAAAATGTAGGGATACCTTCCGAAGACTTCTCGGTAGGGGTAACTGCTGTCTCCGATGCCATTTCGGGAATAGGGGATAGCAGAGTTGTTCGAGGGATTCCCGGGTTTTCAGGATCATACCCCTCTACTTCAGAAGTAGCGGGGGAAGTAGAAGAGGAACCAGCCTTGGGAACGTTATTCTGCTTAGTCCTCCGCCTCTCTTCTTCCATAGCATCAGTAATGAGGCGGCGCCCTTCAGCTAGGCGTTCTGGCTCATCATCCCTTAAGTATTTCTCCATCAGCTTGTCCTCATCGATGGAATCAACCTTGAGCTCCTCTTTTTCCCACTCAACGATCTGACTCCATACCTGGACTAGAGTAGATGGATAATCCTTAATCCAAGAAATGTTCCAGCGACGGATGATATGTGCAAAGAATTCAATCATTAATTCACCGAAACCCTGAATCTCCGCCTCCGCCTCTGACAATTGTTTGCGGGCCTCCTCAACGGATTTGATAGCACATTCGACGTTACCCTCCGCCAGGGCGGCTCTGTTCTCCGCCTCCATTAGCTTAGAAGCCAAGTCAGCATTTTTCTTTTCTAGCTCAGCATTCCTCCTTGCTAACTCAGCATTTTTCCGTTCAAGGTCAGCGTAAGCAAGGCGCGTTTTAGCGGCATCTGACTTAGCATCTTCAGCTTGCTTTTTTAACTCAGAACGCTCTTGAGTGTGAGATTCAAGCAAATCATGGTAACGTTTTTGCATATCTTCAAATTGTTGTTTGAAGCTAGTAGCGTCCCTTTGAGCAACAGCAAGCTGGGCCTGTGTGTCCTCCAAATCTTTCCCTAGATTCTTTAAGGCCTTTGCATCTTCTTCCGCGGTTTTTTGCATCGAATCAACATTCGTGATTAGAGTATGAATGATTCTGGAAAGGTTGCGTGAATATTTGAACATTTCAGAATACTGTTTTTCGACCGCATCTATCTTTGCTTTGGCCTCATCTACCCATCTGGAAGAAATAGGCTCGAGGGCAGGTAAAAAAGTCAAGTTCTCGAAGTAATGTTCAGGAAATTGCTCCTCCAAATACGCCCGCTTGATTGCAGTTTCAACATCTAGTGGTGGAGGGGTGGGGATCGTCAACTCAGTATCCCTGTGCGTGGAGGATTCAATAGTCTCTTTATCTGTTCTAGGCCGTTTAGCAGGGACCTTGCGTTTACTTCGCGACTCAGTATCTTTTGGCGGACTTCTCTCCCTGCTGCGGTTTTCTTGAGAAGAGGTGGAGTCTTTTGGTTGCGGTCTGTCCTCTTCCCGACGACCTTGATAACCTTTATATCTCTCTGGGTCCGTCCGAATGGGAGAGCGAGAATGCGAGGTTCGAGAGCGATAGGGTTCATAAGGCCTTCTCTCCTCCCTACTGCGATCGTCGCGGCGATCATACTCAGTATCATAAGGTGGATTAGACATGCTGCGGCGGAGCTTCCTGATATCATAGTAAGATCGGGACATAGTACCTGCACAATAAGACAAATGAAATTCAGAATCAATAGTTTCATAGAGAGAGAGGTGCAATGAGTGGTAATGCTATTGTGTAAAGTGTGTCCTAAGTGGTGTGTTTCCCCCCCAACCAACCCGAGTCCGAAGCTAGACTAGTACGGGCAGGTTCTTTGGCCTTAGCAGGAGTGGTCTCTTCAGAAGAGGTGAAAACTAAAGGATCCTTCCTAAAATCCTCTAAAGTGTATATAGTTTCAGGTAAGGGGAGATCCCCCAAACCCTGAAATAATGGGTCATCAACACTAGGGACATCTCCCTCGGAAGCATCAATTGGCGACTCTTTGGAAGACGTTGACCTTTCTGGAGAAATGGCATCCTCAGGAGCAGTATACCCATCGCGATGCTTTTCGGGCAAGTTAGCCAATTCATCATCTTGAGTAGAAGATGTAGAAGGTGAAGTTTGAAGAGGCACTGTAGGAGCTCCCGAACCTTCCCCTATCTCTGGGACTACATCCATTGGAGGAATATATACGTATGGAGCTGTCCCATGACCGATACTACGAGTAACAGATAGCAGCCCATGAAAATGAAGATATTTGTCCTTAAGGACTTCATCAATAGTCAAGAACTTCTGATCGCCATTAAGGAGCTGGTGCATCCGGTCAAAGAATACTTGGTCTGATATTTGTTTTGGGTTGTCGACTGCAAACAAAAGAAAAACGAGTTAAGGCGATGACTTGAATGTATAGATCCGAGATTTAGAAAACCAGTGTTTTACTTGATTTCGTCCACCTCCTAGCACACCCTGGCTGTCGCTTCACATAAAACCATTCCAGTCTGGAATCTCCAGCTTTACTACTGAATGGCGCTGAAATTATCTTCCTCTTAGGGACAGACTCAAAATAGTAGAAAGAAGGAGTTTCTCGAGTCCGATGCTTGAAGTTGTAGAAGAAATGAACGTCATCGAAAGTGAGCTCTATGCCTAAGATCTCACGGTATGCTATATATAAGGTGTGTAAGTAAGCATAAGAATTGGGATGCAGCTGCATGGGGGCAATCCGCATTTGTCTTAGAAAATCAATGATGAAGGGAGAAAATGTTGGGATAGCACCGACCATGCACATCAACCGAGTAATTGCCATATATCCTTCTGGAGGGTTGTGGGGACAGTCAGTTCTCGAAGGCACTAGAGTGTCCCTTTTTAGTATCCCGTATTTTAAACAAATTCGGATAAGTCTGTCATTGTCGATTGTTGTTTCAACAGAATCTTGGGGCGATTCCAATATGACAGCCGATTCAAACTCATCAGGAGCCCGGTCGTCACCAATCCCTCCTTCTTCTTCAAAACCTAGAGAAACTTCACCCTCCGAAGACACATTGTCACTTTCGCGATTTCCAACCTCGTAGTCTGAATCCTCATTATTCCATTCTGGATCCGAAGGAGAAGATATGTCCTCGAGAGTAACTTTGTTGGAGGTCTCTGGGGCCTCTTTCTTCTCAGCTAGTCTAGAAGAGCGTCTGGGTCTCATAGTCATAAAACTATTGAAGAAGCAATAGCACAAGTTAGAGTAAATTAGCCCGTATCCCCCCGTGCATGTGTGCAAACTAAAGTGTAAACAGTGTATGCAGAAAGTGTAAAGTAAATGTTTAAAAGTGCGACGCAAAATTTTGGCAAAGTATAAAGGATTGAAGTAGTTCTTGATGTCCAGTTACGTTCGCAAGGCACTATCCTAACTGTCCATTAAGTTGAAGATTATGTCAGGAGTTGATTGGGCCAGTTAAACGAGTTTTAATGCATTAAGATGGACTGCCCTAAGGTTCGGTTCGGGCGCATTCGTTGGGATCGGATCGGGGGCGTGGCCTTGTCTTGGGTTTGGATAAACTTTGAAACTCAGAAATCAAAGTCGGATCGGCTCGGAGGTAGATTCCCCTAACGGATCGGATCACGTAGTCATGCTTCTCCTCCTTTATTTTATAGTCCGACCCGATCCGGTTAGGTGAACACCCTTCTCCTCCTTTTTCACTTTCCGGTCCAATCCGATTTTGAGAATCCTCTCCGACCTGATCCGGTCAAATGAGCTCTGTTTCCATCTTTGACCTTTGCCCCGACCCAATCCGGACTTATGAATCTCTCTTCCTTTCCTTCTTATCCATCTTCCATACTCCAACCCGAACCGATCCCCTCAATCCTCTTCTTCTTCTTCCCCTTCCTCAACCACATTCAAATCCACATCCATCTCCAAAGCTCCAGTTAAAGACGAGCGCATGCTTCATTTAACCTCTCAGCGCCTCGAGATGGTGGTAGAACCACCCACGACGACGGCAGGGGAGGAGGGAGACACGACATCGAAGCAGGAGAGGATCCATGCTCAAATCATTCAAAATCAACCGCAAATCTCAATTGAAACCCATTGTTACAAAATTAATTGAAGTTTTAAAACCTACCGAGGTGTTTAAATTGAAGATTGACGAGATAATTTCAGATTTTCTAAAATCCTGAAAGTTAGGGTTTCGGAGTGGAATCAGTCGGGCGAAGAGCAATAAAAAAAAGAAAGAAAGGAAAGAGGAGGCGGACGATGGATTTATATACAGTTGTGGCGACTACTTGTATTCCCATCCTGTTTTTCCGTTCGGACCGGGGAACGAGCCCAGCAGCCCATTTCAGTCTGCAAACCCAATGTCAAACGAGAAAAGAAGTAAAAGGTTGTTCGGGTCAGGACCCAGAACAAATGAAATTGTGCATTCTAACTTAGAATGCAAGTTGAATTAAAAAGAGAGAAATTCAGAAAATGCGTACCCAGAAGAATCACGGGACGTCGAGAAGAATTCCTAGAATTATTCAAAAATGAGGAAAATAAGTCGTGTATTTTGCGGTGTATATATATAAGTGATAAAAGACACGAATTTTTACAAAGCAACGCGTCTTCGCAAACGAAAAAAAATGACTTCCTGACGATTCAAATTCAAGGACTAGTTGTCAGACGGCATCAAAGCATGCTCTGTTTCAAACAAAAGCATCCTTTGAGGGGGCAAAATGTTAGCCCACTTTGTGAACTGGGCAACACAAATTCGAGATGTGAAACGTTGAAGAACTTAGAAAGCATCATAGCGGATTGGATCAGAGAGATGTTGCGGATCGGATCAAAGAGACACTGCTATTTGGGTCGGAGAGCTATCACCAGTCGGATCGGAGAGCTATCGCCAGTCGGGTCGGAGAGCTATCGCCAGTCGGATCGGAGAGCTATCGCCAGTCGGATCGGAAAGTTATCATCAATCAAATCCGTGAGCTACTACCAGGTAGGGATGGAGCAGAAAGAAATGGATAAGAGTTTAGTTTCAGCATAATTCGGGTCGGATCGGATGTCCCGATCCGAATCCCTCCTGCATGCTCCTCCGATCCGAACCCATATTCCACATCACTCTCCCCCATGATCGCCTGGTTATTCGGGGCGGTTATGACCAGTTCCTGGCCACAACGTCCACTGCTCTGATGCGCTGTCAACACTAAAATCCATCCGAACCCGAGGATGATGGGATGGAAGACACGTGGCTCCGATCCGGATCGGGTTCTGAGCAAATTTTCACCTATAAATACCCTGTTTGGAGACAATGAAAAGGATCTTCTTTTTGGCACTTTGAGAGTTCAACCACTTTCATAAACCGAATTCCAGCACTCCCGGATAATCCAAATCTTTTTTCAAACATTTGTTTTGAAACAATTGAGTGAATGTATGTGAGTTGTGAGTGAAATTGAGTGAATATCTCATTGTAATTGCAACTCTATCGTCGAGAATAGTGATTGACAAGTGGACGTAGGCTCTTTAACGCCGAACCACTATAAATTCTGTGTCTCCATTTTACTTTTGATCTTATTTCATTCTGCTTTTAGTCAGTTTGGGTGTTAGAACCACTTTTTGGTCTAACAAATTGGATTTTAAAAAAATTCAAATTGACAAAGATATAAAAACCAAGTTACAAGTGGGTTAATATTGTAATTTACTCAATAGTTGAGACAAGTTTATAATTTGTTTTATAAACTTGAGAAATGACTAAATTGGAGTTCAACATAGAAGTTGTTAAGTGAAGTGGAAATTCAAACAGTAATCTAAAATGGACAGAAATTATATATGCAAGTTGAGTTTTAACGATTCGATTTATATTCGAATATTTTAGGTATGAGATGAGAAGATGGAGTTTTATTGAAACAAAACCAAAATAAGTTTGAACTAAACTTATAAGGAGTTTTCTAAGAAATTCTATTTAGAACAGAATCGGGGCTCGAATATAATGTGTAAAGGATGTTTAAAGTAAATAGATTTGGTTTTGAATAATGGTTTACTTAATAATTAAGTTAATAAAACATGTTAGTAATTGATATGAGATTTCCAAAGGTTAAGGATATGGTTTTTAAGAACCATATTTACATTAAATAGTAAATGGAACTTATTTGACATTAAATGAGTATCCGGTTTTTGGTTAATAAAGTTGTATTCATTTCAGAGGTAAGAGTGTTGTTGAACCAGGGTCCAAGAGGTAATTAAAATACCCCAACTTGAACGACTTCATTATTATCCAAGAGATAGTATTAGTTTGAAGGGAAGGTGATAATTGGAAATAAAATTTAAACTTATTTCCATCGGGGATAATATAAACTTTGAAATTTCAAAGTTAACAAGTTGAATAAAACGTTTTGAGATTTATAATAAATAATGTGTCTAATGACAATGTTTGGGCCACGTAAGATTGGTGATTAGGCGTACACCATTCGATTACGAATATAGAATGGAAATAGTAAGGTCGTAAGTATGCATATTCGATATTTAGGTGAATATGAAAATCTAAAATATTTCCATAATATGGTTTAAACTTTAATTGGACAAAATTATGAAAGTTAAATTAAAACTGTTTGATTTTAAAATAAGGGATGTATTATATAACATCGTAAATCAAAGAAGATATGTGAAAATACGCATAACCATTGGGTTAAGTATATTGTGATATTTTCAAAATAATGAAAATAGTATGAGTTTTGTGAATACACTTATGGCAAGAAGATAAGTGTATAGATATGTTTTCAAAGTGATGAAAACGATAGTGAATATGCTTATTCGATTAAGATAAGTATATGGAATCGATTTATAAGAATCGATGAAATTAGTTTATAAATCGTTTTGAATTTAATAAAGGACTAATGCTGCCAGTGTACTGAATTGTACTGTTTTTGATTTGATAGTTAAATAATCGACTATTAATGAATTTCATTTGGCCTATAACATGTCGGTTCGTTGAACCGGGATCATAACTAGATCCAAAACCACTTCGAACCGACTTTACGTCCAAAGAGTAAATTGTTGGTATGCATATGCTTATTGGAAGGCGTAAACCTTTGAAACGAGAAGGACTGGTCAGTGATGTCTGCGGTTATCTACTAGGATTATACTCGTAGCAGTAGTCCTTACGTTTTGAGGTAATTCCGGTTTCGTTGAGACACAGAACGAACTTGTATGGACGAATGTTTGACAGAGTATTTCCAAAGAATCATGTAGATTGATTTCCTCAAACGTAGGGGAAGATGCCTTCTCTTAGCTTAACACCCAGAGTATTTTTGTGGACGTCAATTAGTGATATCGGGGATCTGACGATATGGCATTCAAAGTTAATGTGATGTTCTTAAAAAAGATAATAGTAACCTCAAGCTTCATTAACCAGGAAATGATAGAAATCGGGCTGGCAACATGGCTATGTGGGTCGCTCCCATTAGGGTGTATTGTCACCTAATCTAGAGAAAATCCATTTGCATTATTCTATCGCTCATGTATGCTTTCAGTAATGGTTGTTGATCCCAACCGTTGGTGATAATACATTTGGTACGCTCAAGCGGAATGAATGGTCGGTCATGCGTGGTCGGGTTGCAAGATATTCTTGTTGAACCTAGTGTATTCCTCTCTAGAGTTACACTATCGGAAGGTGGTTCCATACCTTATCATAGTTGGAAATCCATTATCCAATAAGCGCCCATGGTTTTGATTGTATACTATGTATGTGGAGCGTGAGATGCAAACGTTCTGCTAGATTGTTACTTATTTGATTTAGACACTATAATAATATCAGAATGGTTTTGATATAAAGAATGTTTTGGGTTATCGCAAGGTAAAAACCATCCATGTTTATGTGTGGATCGGTTTATGATTATCTTTCCTTTTGAAAAGGATTTCAAAGATAAACCAGTTGTTTTTATTGTGAGATTATTCTCTGAAAGTATCCCAGCCTGATCTGTGTATGTAATACTAGGGTCAGACCGAGTATCTTTTCAGGTTGCATTGGGTTTGCTAGTGGCTTCAGGAGAGGAGATGACGTCGAGAGATGTGCTCGTAATTTCTCATATTAAATTATTTCTGCTATGTGTGTTGTATTCATCAGCATTGTATAAGCTGATCTGATTGTGTACTCTGATGTTGTATTCATGTGTATACACTGATTTTCTCTTTCACTGCAACAAAATGACCCTATTACAATGGTGGAAAACCATTGTAATATACATTTTACAACGGTGGGCTAACCGTCGTGTATTATTAAGTTGTAATAGACTAATATCTTTTACAACTTTTTTGCACCGTTGCAACACCGCTGTAATATGTATATTTTACATTTTTTCCCACCGTTGTAATAAACTTTATTACAACAATTATGCATTGTTGTAATAATATCTACTACAACTGTTATGCACCGTTGTCATTGACAATTGCGTTTTTAAAAAAATAAACATCTTTTGCAGTTGAAATGAATAATACACTAAATATAGTGATACTCCATAAGCAAAACAAATATTACAGTTATTTGCAAACTAATTTATTTAAATACTCAAATTTTCAATATTACAAACAATAATTTTTAGAAAATATTTCGTGTATTATTACATGATCATACACCAACTTGCGTGCTTGACATCAAACAACAATGAGATAGAAAAAACACTTTCGAACAAACAGGCCTGGAAACATGACATGAGAGACTCATTTGCCACACCATTAAGTTGAGTTCCTTGACTTGCAACTAAGAGGAGGCAAGCTGCCAATCGAAGCTGATGCATCAAGAAGTCCAAAAGATAATTACTTCATCTCAAGTCACCCCAATAGCTTAAGAACCACAGCTTCAACATAGCAACACTACAGACTAATACACATTAACCAGAGAAACACCTGGCCTCAACAAGCTGACACACCAAGTATAGGAGATAACGCAGCAACACTACAAAGCTACAAACACTGTAATAAGCTCATGTTCCATACTTGAAAATTTTCATTAAACGAAGAAACAAGAATTGTTATCTTTACCTTTGGGGTAGAATTTCGCCAAAAGAGATTCCTCACTTGTCATCAAGCTCAATATGCTTTAGGTAGTGCGTTTGAGCTATAAATAAAAACAAATAATTAGTACGTTGTTTTTTGTTAAAATATTAATAATCAATAACAACATAACTGAACTAAGTGTTAAAACTTCTACATAACACATGATATGGGATGAATAATATTATGAGCTAGAGATTCAATCATGAGAGAAATGAATATCGCATGGAAATTGTATTTTGAGCTCAATATAATTTTTTTTTGAATCTAGTTTTAAACTAAATTCAAAAAACTTATTTTTTTTCTATTTTCCTAATATAATTGTGGACGTTTGCGAATAAACCATATAACAACTTTTAACATTACTATTGATGATCAATAAACTTACTTACGTGTGAGGTTATACATAGCTACTTCAAAACTGATGATAATTGTTACCTTCTAGGTGGCAAAATAGCCATGAGATGATTGAATGACCTGAAAGGTTCCCCAATTTTAAATGTGAATGCAGAGAAGAAAAGTCAACTTCAACATTTGTTTTTTATTAACAGATTTTTAAACAAGGTAAACTGGTTATATTTTAAACATGGTAAACTAGTAGAATTGCACAATCAAAGACCTTTAACATATGTTAAACATGAAAATCGATCTAGAGAACAAGGGCAGCAAACACAGACATGTCAAGATCATTAAAATAGTTACCCGATGTAAATGAGATACTTGAATTTAAAACTTTTGGAAGTTCAGCAGTAGGGATTGTAGGCTTCAATATCATGATTGGCACTCTAAATAAAGGACCCCTCCATGGAGCATTGCAAACTGTACCATAAACTTCCTGATAGTGTAATCCACTGCTGAGATGAGTTGGATCCACAATAATGCTGCACCAAAAACAAACCAACAATGAACACCATGCTTCAACCATCATAATATATTATTACCCATTTATAAATGTTTTCTTTGAGGATGTTTATCCTCATGGTTATGAATGATAAGAAAATACATGCATATGGTAGAAGCCAGGATAAACTTTAAAGAAAACAGTGCTCAGTATTAAAGAGTTTAATCAAGCGAGAGATTGACATATGCAATATGCAAAAAAGCATGTTGAGAAGGATACATTAGCATGTAAGAGAAATTCAACATGACAATAACAGTTAAAATATGATATTGAAACAAGTATAGTTTCTATAAGCGACACATATGCATATGCATATGCAAGCATATGGTAAATCCTTTTCTTTTATTCTTTTATGATGTCATCATATTTGAATATTCCAGTGAAGAGAATTAAAATAAAGATGTATAATTGTTAGAAAACCTACCTTCCGATAAAAAGTGCAACATAAGATAAAGAAGTATCAAGTGTAGCAAATCTCAAATCGTACACGAAAACAAACAGGATGCTCAAGTTGACTTCTCCTACTTGAGCATACCCTTCACTGCTAAACTGGAAAGTTCCACTATCCTGAACAACATCAACATCATAGGTAGAACCGGATGAGTAGATTGGATACCTTTTCGCTTCATATATATTGCTCCAATATCCAATAGGAACCATAACACACATTTACGAGCAGCTTACTATGAATCAAAGCAATACAAAAATCACTATCATAATGTGAGATCGGGCTAAACGTTTTCCCTTATTGTCTTCATTCTATAGGAACATGAAAATCAGACAAGACACTAAATAATTTAACATTGAATATTGGAGAAAAAATTTACTTATAACACGAGTTTTTATATCATTTAAATCAGATTCTCAACTACATCGAGTATGCGCTTTTTCTCAGAATGAATTAGTTGATGAAATAAAATTTGTGCATTGCTTCCTGACATTATTAATTACAAAAATGCATTATCCAAGATTTTTTTACTACTTCTTGCTAACATTATGCAGCTATAAAAAAATTAAAGTATTTAATTTAGAAACAACTAATGCCCTATACTGGTTGAAAATATAGTTTAGGTTCACTAAGCATCTGAGCCGTAAAGTTATATGTGAATGCCCCAAATATTTTGTTCTGTACACGTAATGGTGGACCCTCAAAATTGGATCACTCCTAGTTTCCAGTTCTACTATTTTTTTGGCATAGCGCCAGTTCTACTATTTAAAGAAGATATAAATTAAGTGTGCTAGTATGCAGTTCTATCATTTTAACTAGACGATAAAAATTATAATTCTAATGCCCTTAGTGATGTATGTAATCATAAGGCTTTATAATATATAGTTGATGCTTCATAATTAACAGCACAATTGCAATTTCATTACTTATTTATCAGTGCATCATATTGCTTTACAATTTACAGTTACAGTTCTAATCTACAGTTGTATGATCAAGAAAACTAATCTTACATTGATCTTCATTCTTCATGTATTATAATGCAGCAATCCAGCATTAACATCAATTTATCCTGAGCATATGGATAGTTTTTGTCTGCATAAACGATGCTAAACATTTTGAAAATGAAGTAACTATGCATTCCTAGGAACCATAATTCTTCCATATATTAGAGCGCGTCATCCTTTCGGGTCAATTCAGTAATAACCTTGATTGAAAATAGCTCATGTTATACAAGATTTGATGCCATCACCTACCAAACACATAACTAACAAACAAATCTGATTGTCATGGTCACTCAAACTTCAATCGCGATTCAAAAACAGCATACACAACACAATTCTAAGCATGTTAATTTGCCAAAATAAGTAGATTCAAAAGGAAAAAAAATTTAGTAATGTTGAATAAGTCGATTCCGAAAGAGAAACAAAAAATATTCAGTGTCAATCTCATAATTACAGCTAAATCAAAAAGCGAAACTAACATGAGAAAAAACTTACAAAAGATGCAGAGGGAAGACAACTTCGCTGCGGCGTATGCCATGTAGATGGAATAGCCCGACGGAAGACTGACGAAAAAGAGGAAAAAGGACGAAGCGAGAGTACCTAGGGTTCAGAAAGAAGTAGGTGCGAATGGTAGGGTTGGGAAAGTTGCTACTAATGGTGTAGGCATAAAAGGGATGGAAGGGCATGGGCGGAGGCAGAAGGCGGAAGGGGAAATAGAAGGTGAAGGGCGCAAGGTTTTTTGAGGAAGTGGAGATTTTGATTTTGACATACAGACGAGAACTGGAGAGGTCGGCCGATAGAAGGCACTAGAAATACAAGACGCGAATTACATGAGAGAGCCAAATTTTCAGTTTTACCGCCCTTTAGTTTCATTATTTTGCATTTAACATAACCGTTAGTTTTCCATTGGTTACAATTAAAATTTCACCAAAACTTAGAGAATTAAAAATTATAATTTAGAATTAATAAGTAAAGTTTTATATTAAATATAAATATAATACGAATTTCTTGAGAAATGATTTTTACTAAAATATTATATATTACTGATTAATAATAGTTATTATGAATTATTACCTATTTCTTCAAAGTTATAATTGAATTCCAACTATTAAAACTTAATTATTATGTAAATGTTATTGATTATATACTATTAAATATTTAATAGTAATTTTCAAAAAGTAACTGTTATTTATTAATCATCAATAGTAATTAATAGTAATTGGTATTAATTTGCATATTTATTATTGAATATGAATTATTCTTTTTTTTTTGAAACAAAATTGTGTGATCTTCTGAAGAGAAGAGAGCACACAGATATATATATATATATATATATATATAATAAAATCAAAGATACAAAGTCCGACTATAGTACATAAGAATACAAGATAAAACCTAACACATCTCTAGGGATGTAAGGATCGTAGATAGATGAGCTCCGGATAAACCACCGCCCATCTACTCCAATATCGAATTCCGGCAAGGCCACCACCCGATATTGAAAAAATATGAATTATTCTTAAATGTTAATATTACTAATTATTAAATATAAGTTGTTATTATTATTTAATAGGTCTCTAATGCAAGAAATAGAAAAAAGAGTTACTAAAAATAAGTTTAAACAACTTTCTAATTTAATTATTAATTATTAGAAATTAATTAGTATATATTAGTTATTACAACAGGCAAAAAAGAAAAGTTGTCATATATATATGTTTATTACAACAGTTATTTTTTCATAATTGTAAAAAACATTTATTACAACAGTGCGTTTTGCACATTTGTAAAAAAGCATTTATTACAACTGTGCTTTTTGCACAGTTGTAAAATTAAAGTTGTAATATGGTGTTTTTGTTGTAGTGTTTGTGTAAAGAGTTCTGATATATTATATTTTGCTCATCCCACTATGAGATTCATATTACTTTGATTCTGTTGTGTTTATGTTCTTCTATTCTTATATTCTAACATTTCTTTCTGTTCTCCCACCCTCTAACTTCTTTCTCTTAACTATCTACTTATCTGTGCAATTTGAGTTGGACATGAGTAGTTAAATATCAGCTGAAACGGTACGGAAAAAGTGGGTCATTACTTTTGGTATTAGAGTTGAGGGTTAAGTATTAACTTTGGCTCTGTGTCGTAACTCGATAGAGATGGGGTCAGTAATAACCTAGATTGTGTTGAGTGATATATTTGAGCGAACGTATTTGTAAGTGTTATAAAAAGGTTTTATATTGTGTTTGTTTATCTGTTGAGTGGTATATGAATTCCACATTGGTGCGTTTAGCCGACGTGGTAGGGATTTATAAACACTTGGACAAGACAAATTGACACGATATTGTTTTAAAGAATTGGTAAAATGAAATAGTTTGACCAAGATTTTTATAATTCATATATAAAGGTATTTTCAAACTAATGATAGTTTGATGGATGTTTGGTTGATTGGTGGTTGTACTTTAATACTTGTGGGATAAGATAACCTTATCTTTTATATGGGTTGGTTAAGAGATTTAACCTGAGCAGAATTATTTAATATGAATTTAAACAAGAGAAACCCTATAAAGTAAACTTATATATATATATATATATATAACTAGAATTATATAAGTGAATTTATAAACAAGGTTTATAAATGCGAAATGGATTTGAGTTGAGAATCAAAGATTTGAACGGTGGATTTGGAAATGGTTTTCCAAAAGTTTTGGAAATGGTATGTTTTGATTATTTTTTAAGGAGTCATGAAAATAAAATGGATTTAAAGGATTTTGTAAGCATAGTTATTACTTGGGGTGACTGGGAAATAGTACCACGGATGGTCTAGAATGTCAACGGTGTTCATTTCTCAGTTCTAAGTAAAACTTGCGATTTTAAATAAATTATTGGAATAAAACAAAATTTAGTTTTGAATCCAAAATCTATGATTTCGAAACCCGGAATTCGATTCCAAAATTCTCAGCCAAATTATTATATGGATGTATGTATGTTAAGCAGGTATTGAATGGAAGCGAAGGCTAGAATAAATTTTTTTTGCTCATAATAATATACGTGTTTGAAGTATTACCTAGGTTTGATGATTTTGTGGGAATGTTTGGCAAACCGCTTAACTATTTGGTTTTGGTTTTTATTAGAAAGGACCTAAAGAGGCGATTTGTAGCTGTACCGATTTAGCCATGGAAAGGAGACGCTAGCATTTTATTTTGAAATTGAGAATTTGAATATTTCTCGAGATATGGATTAGTTTTAATTTAAACCTTAAGTGAATAAATTAGAATCCATTAAATGTAGTAAATGAAATATGGTTGAAATTTCATATAATTGAAACTCATGTGTTTCAAATAAGTAAGTACAGGTACATGGAGTTGTATGGTTTGATGTTGTTGGCTTAGATTGCTTAAATATGAAGCAAATTCGCCTAAGAACGCTTGTATAAGGTACGCCTATGTGAAAATACAAAATTGGGTTTTGGGTTTTGTTTTTTGACCGGATAGGTCGATGTATATATTTTTATCCCTTCTGTGGGATTGCGAAAGTCCCTCCGTACATAGGAGACTCTGCCGAAATTTTTCAGAAATTTAAAGCATTAGAAATTTTTCAGAATTTTTGTAAATTTTCATTAACATGATTGAATTAATATTTTAACTGAAATTAATATGTTCAGTTGAAACTGAAATTTAAGAAGTAAAACAAAAGATTTTTAACTAAGTTAATGGGGTTTGTAGCATTTTTTCTACCTTAGTAATTTCGAGGACGAAAGTCTTTTAAGGGGGAAGAATGTAACATCCCGGATTTTTAGTGATATAATAAATAATTTATTTAATAATTTAATGTAATATCCCGTATTTTTAGTGGTCGGATATTTAAATCATTTTATTATTTTAAATATTGATTTGGAATTTTAAATGGTGTTATAATATAAATTTCGATTATATAATGAAGTTTGAACATTAAATTTATATATAAATTAAAATGAGCTCTTAATGGCGCGGTAGTTCGTAATATTGAGTTTTGAACTTCAATTGAATATACATGATCCGTTATAAGTTGGATTTCTGTGAAACAAGAAACGTTTGAATCTTATTGACTATAATTTTCATATAAAGGAGAAAAATCGAGATTTCATGTTATAGAATGTTAGTAATGTCCAAATAAAATTTTAAAATAGTCGCCACGGAAATCGTTATTAAAATATAACATTTATTTAATAAATTAAATAGGGTTTTAATATAATTTGGATGCCATTTTAACTCGGAATGTAAATGTTTAGTTGTATAATCTATATTGGTTTATATTTTAAATTATATGACAAATTTTATTTGGATATTTTTGAGAATAATAATTTATTTTTATTTAATTCCATTATTTTGGATTTTATATAATATTATATAACCCTTAAAATAGCGCTTTTTGCAAACGGTCTCCGTTTTCAATTAAATTAGTTTTATTGGAACCATAACATTAAATTATTGTACGATATTAAATTTCGTGGCAGACCGATGTCGTATGTGACTTCGGTAGCCGTAAATGTCTCTGTTTTTATTTAACGTTTATATTATTTTAGCCATTTTAGACAGGGGTAATTTTAGAGGAATAAACGACTGGCCAAACGAACTTCGATTTTAACGAAACAAATTTCATTAGATCCGTAAGGAAAAGGACTAATAGAATTTCAAAGTTGCAAGCTAATTGGATTTATTTTGTGATAGTAGGAAATTTAAATGCGTGATTTTTCAACTGTCAATTATAAAGAGATTTTCACTAACGACCTCGGAATTCGATGAAACATGTCCCATCGTGCCCAAAATAATTTTTTATGTTAGGATCAGTAGTTTCATTTCGATTGGAGGTCGTATGTATTGGTTTTACCCACTGTTTCAAATCTTGCAAATATAGCCCGAGATCTCCTCCGAGATCCCATTTTGGGCTCCTTCCAAAACGAAACACCAAATATCACTCTAAACCTCCTTTCGAATATATCGCCCGAGATATTGCAATGTCGAACGATATATCGACCGAGTTGAAATATTGGAATATCATCCGAGATCTTAGTTTTTTGGGTTAAATTTTAAATTTGTGCCTGAACTAGAACTATAATTAAAAAAAATCAAATCTAGCCATATCAATCTTTTGTTATTTTACATTTTTCATGTTAAATAGCTATATTGTATGTTCGTATATGTTTTACATTGCTTATGATTTTCGTATTCTTCTTTTTACATACATGTTACTTATGAAATTATGTATTTTATGGTCTATTTATGCTGAATTTTTTTAATGTTTTGTTTTAATGTTTCCTATCTAACAATATTTCTGTTTTAAGCATATTACGATTTAGATTATGAATGATCTTTCGCAAAATAAAGAATAATAAAGTTATTTTACATTTTAAGTTTAAGTTACTTTTTTTTAATAGCATTCGTAAAAGTCATTTTGGTAAAATTCCATTTTTAACATATCATGAACCCTGGGATTGTTCCGATATGAGCTTTCAGACCCGAGATGAAAATCCGAGACGAACTCCCGAGTTAGACTCATCTTGTCCGAGATCTCCCCCGATACGAGACCGAGTCTATAAAATTCTCGAGATGAAACGCGACCGATATCCGAGATTTAAAACCTTGGTTTTACCATGATAATTCATGTCTAAGTTTGATGAATAATATTATTTAATTATATATTATGGCCTTTTAATAGGGGGACCCTAACCCTAAAAAAGATTGGTCAAACTCCTCTTCGTGGTCAACCGACCAGAAACCTACGCCTCCACAAAATGTACGGTCGCCCTTCTTCAATCCGTCTACCTCGGTTTGCACAAGATCTGTTGACCAATTCAAGAACTTCCCAAATAGAAAATTGTTGTACTTGTCGAGATTGTCACGTTGAACGGCCGTGATGGAATTTTGTGTAGTAGTATGGCCGGAATTCATACTTGAGCCAACGGTGTTCGAAGGCTTTCTGGAGGCACCAGGCAGCACCAAGTTGGTCGAGACGAAGGCCGAGGGTCTAGTGGGGGTGGCTGGCTTCTTCGGGTGCCCACCGATGGTGCTCCGGTGGCTCACTGAGGCGGCGACAGCAAGTTAATGGAAGGGAAGTTGGGTTATCACAAAGAGGAATGAAAGCTTGGGTATAACGCTGTAGCTTATATACATAATTAGTTAAAATAATATGGATTTAATTATTATAATTATAATGATAATTAACCTAAAACGTGAATTATATGTATGGCATGATACTGGGACTGTCAAACAAATGAAACAGTATAATTATAAAGTTATAATTAGTTAATTATACCTAATAGTTAATTAAATATTTATATTTTTACGTAAATCATGGACAGGTTGCGGGTTAGGCACTGTGCAAAATTGTGGGCGCTTGTAACAAGGAGTAGTTACATGGATAAGGGTTGGGAGTAAAAGGATTGGGAACAAATATTGGGAAGCACGCAGAAGAAAAGAAAGTGTGACCATACGTTGGAATCAAGTTATCGACCCTGTTGTATATTTTGTTTTGAAAGAAGATTGTGGGAAGAAACCAAACAATATAATAATCCGACTGATAAAAGAAAAAAACGAAGAGCAGGAGAATTGGGTATTTTCATTCGGATCGAAGTTTGTACTAATCTGATTGGAGCGGAAAATATAAAGAAATGTCAATCGTGTTTTCCCCAAGTCAGAAGTATTCGGCGGCGGTTAACACACATTAATCAAAGTAATTAACGTTTTAATATTATAATTTAGGAAAATATAATTAATTAATTAAATTGAGTTATTTAAATATTAATAACTTGTTATTTTCTTATCAGAATTTAAAAAAATAGGTAGTTTTGGAATCATGATAACGTGCACAAGATTATGAAACTATATTAGGCAGTGGGAGATAGTGGAAATTTACAGTTAAATTAAACGATTGTTTAATTTAACTGTAACAGAATCGCTTCAGAAATAAACGAAATCAAGGTGAATTAAACTCACTCAGTCCTTCCCACTTATATTTTATATAAGTTGGGTTTTATAATTGTGTGTTATGGTTGCTAATGGTTAATTGTTTGTTAATGACATATTCATATGTCAATTAAACTGTTGAAATTAAACGTGGTTTAATTTCAGTGAAAAACCAAATCGTTATTTTAGCGATTGGAACCAATAAGGTAACTTACCTTATTGGCCACGTTTATAATAATATAAACGTGTCTAATTTAATTGTTTGAATTGTTTGTTAATATAAATTGGTTGATGTTAAATAGTCGTTATTTATTGTTCAAAAATTATTAATTTAAATTTGATAATTCTTACTTCAATTTTTTTTTGATAATTCTTACAGAATGATTTTATTTGAGATAACATATTTGAATGCAGGGAGAAACAGGTTTGAAGGATCCAACTGGTTCCTCAAAATCATTGTTTATTTTCATATTATCATTATATGAACTGTATGACCAACCTGATTAAATGATTGTTTTTTTTGTAGTTTGTTGAATCGTAATTCAACGTTTTTGTGATATTAACCAATGGGCAGTATTGATTGAGTAATTGGCTTTAGATGGCTTGATAATTAATCATTTTGGAAACGTTGATTTATTGTCAAGTGAATAGACATAAATGAAGTTATAAAATTCATTTTATAATTGAAGATAGATTTTTGAAATCTATTAATTTTGAATAAAAGTTTATATAAAAGGAAAATTATATTTATATTTATCATTTAAGTTATAAATAATTATTAAATGTTTTTATAAATCAAATTCTTATGTTAATAAGATTTATTAGCAGTTGAGCGGAAATTACCGAACGGTTAAGAGTTGGATTAGTTATTTCTTAAAAACAATTAAATGAAGTTATTTAAATCAATTATATTATTTATTAATTTAAAGGGAGAATTAACTGGGATTGGTTAACAAGATAACCATGTTTGAGTTGACTAAGTCAACCGTTTTAACTGAGGTTTGATTATTAAGTTAAATTAGTTTATTTCCAAGTAACATATTGAAATAGCTTAACAAATATTTGTTAAAAAATTTAATAAGAGTTTAAAAAGGATATTTATTATTTATTTTAGTTAATAAAACAATTAACTAATTTTACAATAGTTAACATTGAATTATATTATTATTTTAAATAATAATAATTTAAGTAATTACCTTGTAAATGAAATTCGTCGAAGTAAAGAAATCGAAGATTGAAATGGAATCTAGTTGAAATGTGAAAGAGGTATATTAACGGTCTTTTTTACTTAAAACTTGAGATTTAAAATGAAGTTATAAAAAGGGGTTTTAAGTGAACACAATAGCTTAAATTTAATGTTTACTTAATAATTAAATCAAGTAAAAGGAAGTGAGATAAAAAGGGTTTTATATTAAACCAGAATTGTATAAACAAGGTTTATAAAGGAGATGTGAAGTCGAAGTGTTGATTTTGAATCGGCGATACTTAGTAATGGAATTAAGTTGAATAAATGGAATTGAAATGAGTTTTTCAAAAAAGAAAAGGATTGGTAAAAAGGATTTGCAATTGGGTTTTGTAAAAGGAGTTGGTAATAGGATTTTGTAATAAAAATCCGGTTTAGGAAGCAAATTATTTAATTCAGTTGAAAGTTAAAAAGGTGGTGTTAGTAAGCAATTATTTAATCGATGGAATAAGTAATACTAGTTATATTAAAAAAAAAGACTTTCAAAAGATAAGAATGGCATAAAAATATATTTTTAATAAAATAGTTAAATGGGATGTATTTTGATATTAGAATGAATATCGGTTTCGAATTACAACTCGTATTTATCATAAGATAAGAACGTTGTTGATCAAGGTCTGAGAGGTAATTATAATACCCCAACTTGATTGACCTCAGGATCATCCATGGATGATATTAGTTGGTAATGGTAAGAATGTTAGAATTAATTTATTATTTCTATATAAGAAATAAAGAAATAATAACGCAATGTTAATTGTAAGATTCTAGAATATAAAATGAAATTTCCAAAGTAATAGAAATAATAAGAGTTTGAGAATATGAGATGATGTTTCTAAAGTAAAGGAAACAAAAGGAGACTTTTGTGAAAATATAACGACATTTTCAAAGTAAGGAGATATATTTTGGAATGAATTTATTCTATATAAATACATGACGATTATTGTTTTCATGAAATGGGACAAAATAGATATTCGTAACGATTGTTTACGAATAATAAGTTAGACTGATTTCCCAGATTATATATGATGGGTAATGTTGTAATAAATGTTTTGTAAATGACAGTCAAATGGAATAATGGATATTGTTATAATATATTTTTCTAAGTATTAATATAAAAGGGTTTTGAGAATATTCGTATATTAAAATGAGAAGTGTAAAGCTATGTTCGAATTATTGAAAGATTTAGATGTTTTAAAATTAATAATTCATTAATTATTTTTAATTAAAGAAGCCAAGTGATGCTAAATACTGAACCAGTAAATCTATTTTTATTTTAATGGTTGTTTAATTGATAGTGAAATAACCGACTATCAAATCTGGCCTCATACGATTGTTGGTACGGAAAGACCGGGATCGAATTGATATTCGAAAAAATCATCCTGAACTAGCAAATACGTGGAAGATGCTGAGCATTGAAGACTGTGGATCTCCATAAAGCGGGAGAACCACTTAAAATCTCTGGTTTAGCGGCCAGAGATATACTGTGATTCTGTCGTGATTGGAATCTACGAATTGCAAGGACTACTCGCTACTGATTTATAGGGTGATACCTAGGATGTAGTAGGAGGGTGCCTTTGGTTCATCCTGTTCCTGGATGAATTGTATGGACGGATGTCCGACATAGTATTTTCAAAGGAGCCACGTACATTGATTTTCTCAAACGTATTTCTGTTTGATGGCGAAGAAGACACCTTCTCTTAGCTTAACACTCAAAGTATTTTTGTGGGTGTCAATTAGTGATATCTAACGAATCTGATGATGTGGCATTCAAAGTGGATGGAGCTCATCAACCGGGAAATGGTAAAAATCGTGTAGGTCGCATGGCTATGTGGGTCGCATCCATCAAAAGGGTGTATTTTCATTTAATATAGAGAAATTTCTATTTGTTCTTCTTTCGCTTCTATATTTCCTGGGAACGATTATGTTGCTAGAAACCGTAAGATGACAATATATTTGGTACTCTCGAGCGAAATGAGGGGTCGATCATGTTTAGCCTAGGTTGCAAGATGTTCTTGTTGGACCTGGTGTATTCCTCTCTAGAGATACACTATCGGAAGGTGGTCCTATACCTTACCAGAAAATCCATTCTCCAATAAGAGCCCACGGTTTTGATTGTATACTATGTATGTAGAGCATAAGATGCAAGCATTCTGCTAGATTGATATTTATTTGTATTTAGACATTATTATAATATCAGATAAGATATTGATTCAAAAATGTTTTGGGTTATCGTAAGGTAAAAACCTTCTTATTTATGTGTAGATTTGGTCTTACGATTATCCTTTTCTTTTGAAAAGATTTTGACTTTAGAATCAAGTTGTGTGATATCTTTAAACTTAGTGGGTTTCTCACTCTGGTTCACCAGATTTATCCAACGTTTGTAATGCTTGGGTTAGACCGGGTTTTACAGATTCAGGTTATCGGATGCTGTGAAGATACAAGCTGGAAGAGTTCAGGCGTATGATATTATATAGATATTATTCTGATGTGTGTTGTATATGAGGACAGGATATTATAGCTGTTCAGATGTGTTGATGTATTCTGATGATTGCAAGTATTTTTCATGCTGATAATAAAGATTTATTTCTATATCATATTTTGTTTCTGGTGCGATGTGAGACTTTGTGTTGTGTCGGTTCTTCTTCTTCTTCTATTCTAACATTTCTTTCTTTCTTTCTTATCTCACCCTCTAAATTCTTTCTAATAACTATCTGGTGTTTTCAATACTTGAGTTTTGGCAAGTAATACAAGTTTATGTACTATTATCGGTACTTGAGCGTCGAATTCTTTTTACCGTTACATTTAAATAGTGGTTTGGAAGTTTGAACAATTTAAATTCAATGATTTTAAATCAATAATTTAATATGAATACAGAAATAGTTAACTAAAATCCGAAATAGTCAAAAATAAGTTAAATTTGCAATATTGTGTGAATTGGGTAATTTAAAAGATTTAATTTAACTTAGATTTGAATTATATTAACAAATTCATTTATAAAACGAAGTTTAAACATATTAATTATAATATAATTAGAAACGAGATCGCAACGATGTGGCAGTTCGTAATTTTACGATTTGAACTTCAATGGAATATCTTAATTCGTTATAAGTTGGATTTCTTTGAAACAAGAAACATTCGAATCTATTAAACTATAGTTATCTAATTAAAGAGAAAAATTGAGATTTCGTCTTGTAAATTGTATGATATATCCAAACCAAATTTTCAAAAAATCGCTACGGAATCCTTAATAAACTATAACAATTTATTAAATAAAATAAAGAAGATTTTTAACGAATTGAATATCGTTTTAACTCGGAATTTTGAATTGTCGAGCTATAAATCTAAATATGTTTATTTTGGAGCTATATGATATTTTGTTTGAATATATATGACAATAAAGATTTTTTATTATTAAATAGAGTTATCTTGGATTTAATCAATATTTTATTGGTTCTAATTAAGCCTTGAAAATAGCAATTTTACAAACGACCTCCATTTTTGATGAAATGAACTTTATTAAATCTGCAATGATTAATTATTGTTAGATTTCAAATTTTGCACCAATCGGAGTTGTTTTGTGACCTTGTGTAATTTAATTGTAAATCGATCGATAATCTGAATTTAAAATAACATTGTGTGCACAAAAGGACTCAGATTTCGACGAAATAAGTTTCATTGGGTCTGTAATATAAAACTATAGTTGTTTGTCTGTATTAATCACAATCGGAGTTCGTATGTGATCATATGAATTTTTATACGATGAACGGAGATATCGATAAACTAAAAATCAATAAAATAATCGATTAAAATAATATTTCCCCTATAAATATCACCACGTCTAACCCTATTTCATTTTCTCTGGTCTAACCACGATTCACGCCGCCACAAACATAAACCATACGTGAGTTTGTAAAATTCAAAATAATTCAAATAAAATGTTATAAATCGAAATACATATATATTCAGAATCCTTGTGGGTTGCTCTTCATTTCTATGCGGATTTTGTGGTGCAACGGTAGTCTTGTTCACTGTATATGGGTTCAACAAAGCTAAGGTTGAAGTCTAGGTTGAAGTCTTTGTGAAAATGAGGCACTAATTTGACTTATGGATTATATATTTGGATTGAGGCGATCAATTGGCAAGTGCATGCAAAATTGTGAAGATTTATTTGCAGTTTTGGTTAGATAGTTGCATGGGAGCCGTGTGTTTTTGGCTGTTGGACGCGTTTCATATAAAGGGTGCGAGAGTAACGATACTAGGATGGATTGAGAAAGGAGATGATGAGATGAAGCATGGTGATTTTGGTTTGGAATATCGTGGAGAAATGAGGGAGAGGGAGGTGATAAAACGTTTGGCAATGGTGTTTTCGCTGATTCAAAATAATGGGAGCAGCGTAGACGGAGGAAGAAAGGTTTTAGGCGGGACTAACGATAGTTAAGAGGAACGATTAAGGTTTAATTAAATAATTATTTAAGTTAATGATTGCTTATGTATATACAAATTTGTAAAATGTATAACTCTCCCATATTTTATCAGAATCCGACGAAAGAAGATCCATTGAGATCATATGGACGAGCACTACAAGTCTGCGAAGAATTGGAATGGACATTAGCTGGTTTGAATTTTATTTAATTTTTGTATAAAATTAAATAAAATGACGTTCAACCTTCGATTGAATGACGGGTGAGTTATCAACTCGCACTTTCTGGAATACTATTGGAAATTATATCAAGTTACAAATATCAGTTATCCAATTGATATTTAATTGTGTGATATAATTGATTGTATGATGAATGATTTGGATGATAATTGTTTGTTTGATTATTTGAATGATTGTTGATTAAATTGATTGGTTACGATTAAAACATTTCCATCTACAAACGGATTAAACCCGACACTATCTGCTTATCAGCAGGAGATTCATTTTTAAATGAATTATTTGATTTGTTTGCTTTATGTATATATATATATTGTTATATTAATAGCGATGCAGGGAAGAAAATGTTGGAGGAATCAAACAGATTCCTCAATTGCTATTGTTTCATATTGTTTATATATATGAACTATTTGACATAAGTAATGTGGAAAACTTATTTGGATATTGATTGTTGAATTGAAAATTCAACATTGATGTTTATTAATCAACATTCAGTATTGATTAAGTGATTGGCAATAGATAGCCTAAAAACCCATCATTTTGTAAATGTTGATTTACCATTAGGTGAATTGTCTAAACTGAAGTTATAAAATTTATTTTGCAATTGAATTTGGATTTTTTAAATCTATTTTATAGGAATTATTTTTAACAATAGTTTTATTTAAAGAAATTCAATATTTATTATAAATGATTTATTATGGAATTTTTTTGTTCCATATGAGTTTTATTAGTAAGGAAGTCTGAAATTAATTTAAGGGTTAATTGAGTTTAAACTGTCGGTAGATACAACAAAAAAGCTCCAACGGCTATCTTAATGGCTGCTACTCTCTGAGTCTTTCTTGCGATTTTCTTAGCTCTTCCGAATCGCCTTGGTTTCTTATGTTGCATCTCTTCATCTGATTTCGTCGCCTCTAGGGCGGGGTTCTCTGCTTCCTTCTTGCAATGTTGTGGTTTTGCTCTAATTTCTAGGGTTATGTCTCCGACCATTTTCTCTAGTAAGTTCGAGCTTACCGGAACATTTCTCAAGCACTGTCCCCCGATTGAAGCGATTTATGCTTCAATTGAGGTTATGGTTGATAAGTCTGATCTACCTCGAATTTATTGGCGTGTCGACTTTAGTGGTTCGGTTGGAGTCTCTGAGTTCCTTTGTGGGTCTTTGGAGATTCAGTTTTCTTGTTGTGGATGGGTTTTTCTTGGAACTGATCCCTTATTACTCGGGCGAGCTTATCTCTAATCTCTCCCTAACTGGGAGAAGGTACAAATTGGCTTTTCTGGAGGGTAAGGTCTTGCTCGATAGGACTGAAGACAAATAGGTTAGAAGGGATTTCACCGCCTCTTTTGCGCCTCGTTTGAGATTCAGAGGCTCAAAAGCTCGATCAATCTCTACTGTGTTTGGGTTTGCGGTTGAATCTTGATCTATGGTAGTGTTTTTGGCAACAATTTTTGTGAAGTTTTTGATGTAGAGCAAATTGGTGTTGGGATTTGATCACCTCAACCTGATTCGCTCTTGAATCCCTCATCGGCTGTCTTTGGCAACGCAATGCCGAAGAAGGGTGATATCGGAAAGCCTTCTGGATCTCGATGGCTTCAACACTCTTCTCGATGCTCGAAGAGAGCCAAAAAGGCTGCTCCATCTCCCTTCATCAATCGATGTTAAGGCTCGTGGTTCGAGCATGGGTTCTTCTACAGGTACACTGGCTCCCATGAATTGGTTGTATCCAACCCTTTCGATGCTTTGGGAGGTTGTTTGGTTCTAAGTGAGGATGAGGACTCACCTTCCTCTATCCCATCTCCATCATCATCTTCTAGACCATTGGATTGTTGTTGCGAGTCTCTGAATCACAGGTTAGTGGCGGATGTGGCATCATTGGTTACCCACGTGGCTTTGCTTGGCATGGTCCCCTTTGTGTTGTAGTTCAATGATCAGGTTCGGTTTTTCTCTCCTTTTTCTTGTTTTGTTTCATTGGATTGGGGTTTCTCTTTATCGGCTTGGTTGGTTGATGGCTTTATTTGTGCTTCCATGAGCTAGGAAACGCTCTTGTGCATGTGCTCCCTGTCACTACAGTTACATCTTTGGATGTACTGGTGGCGGGTCATGTGCGCGTTTTTTGTTCATGTCTAACTGGGTTGTTGGCGTGTTTTTTGTTAGGTATCTCGGTGTGGTTGGATTCATTCGCATTTCTTTTGTCAGTTGTTCCTTTATCTTCTTTTTCCTCATCCGTTTTGGTTTTCCTGTTTTAAAGTCGACATGCTTAGGCTAATTGCCTTTTGGGTGCTTTTTCACTGACCTAAGGCCACGAATGTTTGGTCATGGTTGTTTGTCGAGTTGGACGTGTTGTTGGCGCATGGCATTGGCTCTCGCCTTTGGCTTTCGGTATACATGGTAACATGGAGAACCTTCTTGTAGTTTGTTTGTGTTTGTTGCAGGCTCCAATGTCTCTTTTCGGTCGGGAGGGAGGGATCATTTTCGCTTTATGCCTCAGTTGTGGTTTGGAGTGTGTACTCCGCATACATCTATCACTAATGTTGGTAGCTATATGGGAACTACATATGCCCCCGCCAATTGCTAGAGCTATTGGTTAGGACTTCTGTGACTTCTTTGGTTAGCGCTCGGTTTGTCCATCCCTCCCGCTTTAGGTTCCCCTCTGCTTTGTCGTGTTGTCAATCTAATGACAACGCGTTTTTGAGAGGTACCTTATATCATAGCGTGTCACACTTTTGTTGCGACACTACATCGCCTCCCTTGTCTTCTCCTTTTTCATTTATGTCTTCCCCGTCTCCCTCTTCTCGTTTCGTTCCCCTTCTTAGTAAGGATGAGATCGCAATCATTATTGATCGTTTAGTTCATCTTACTAAGAACTTTAGACCGACCCTTTGCCAATCGAGTACTTATGCACCTTCTGTGTCCTTTTTTCCTGTTTTTCTTTCTATTCCCCCACCGGGATTTCTTGTCCTTTTCTTCTAGGATCCCACGTCACTCCCGGTGTGGAATTCCCAGGACAGGGACTCATACTTCTCGTACCATTCACACTCGCTCTATAGCGGCGGTCAAGAAGATTGTTCGATCTACTGGGCACACCGTATACCTTACCTGACTTGGCTCTTGTCTGTCTGGCCTCTTTCTCCTTTGTTTCTTTCTCTCTCAACTTCATGACGAGTTTTCTGTTCTGGAACATCCGTAGGATCGGCAATGATGCCTCGTTGGCGAGCCTGAAGCACTTAGTTAGGAAACACTCGACCTCTCTTGTGGCTTTTCAAGAGCCTCTCATGGGTCTGAAGGTTTTAGCTAGATCTGTCCTCTCTCTAGGTATGGCGAGTGGCTTAGTGACTAACATAGAAATGTGTTTATTTTATGCTTTTATACCTTATCTTTTGTATATAAATAAATATTACTTGGGTGTTATTTTGTCACTCTTACAGATATGCCAACTAAACCACATGCAGCCAGAAAAATAGAAAATAAAGATCAAAATGTTGTGTATATACATATGAAGATCTGCAGATGAAGGCTTTGCATTGTGTTTCTTTTAGAGTTTAAGATATGTTCATCTTTGGTAGAAGAAATCTCCTTAAATCTTATCTCCCTTCAATTAGTCACATGCCAAACAAAGAAGATATGGGAGCAGTAATTGCTAATTAATAGGGAAAAATAATTGTTAATTATTATTGGAGGAGTAATTGTTAATTAAGAGGGGAGGAGTAATTGTTAATTAATATGGGAGGAATAATTGCTAATTAATTGGCCCATATATGTATAGATTGGATTAGGGTTTTAGGTTAGCTATCTATCCCCTATAAATATCCATGTAATCTCATTGTAAACTTTTGTCCTGGAATTAATAAAGTCTTCTTTTTTTTCTCTTTTTTGCATATTTTTATTTTCTTAGCAATTAGTGTTGTCTACGCAATTAGATTTGGTAGAACACTATTTGTATTTTGCACTTATTTTCATTAGTGATTGACCGCCTGATTAGATTTAACGGAAATCCTAATTTTATTTCCTGTTTGTAATTTTTATTTCTACAATTTCAATTTCTGTTCTTTTTACTACTTCCTTAGGTCAATTGGATTGAATACAGATTCGATTAGATTCAGATCTGATTCAATTCAATAATATTCTAATTGCAGTTTCAATTTCGTTTGCTTTCAAAACCAACCTCGAAGATTTGTCTAACTCGCCTAAGAAATTGTATAAATAATTTAATTTAATTTACCTCCCTTGGATTCGACTTGCATACTTCGATCTGTGCGCTTGCAGAATTTATTTTAAAATTTCGCGCTTTTCTAGTTCCTAGAAAAGTAGCGATCAAGTTTATGGCGCCGTTACCGGGGAGGTAAACACTAAATTTTATTATTTATTTAATTTCTGATTCGTGTTAGTTTTTTTTATTTTATTTCATTTTCTTTTTGTTTTCTTGTGTATATAGAAAAAAATCTTGATTGAATAGATTTGGTATTATTCAATAATACCGTAAGCAAGAGAAAAAAAATAACTTGCCATTTTCATCGATTTTCTGTCTTTGCCATTTTTTTTCTTTTACTTCTTTCCTTTTTTCCTAATCGTTTCCTCCTTTGTACAAATTTCTTTCTTGTTTTACAAGCCTTAAAAAAATTGTTAATTTTCCTTTATTATTTCCATCTTTCCACTTTCTTTCCAATCGTCTACATTCTTTTTCTTTTTACAAATTTCAAAAAAAAAAATCCTCTTTTGCAATTTTTTTTTCATTTCTTCTTTTGTCTTTCTTGTTCTCAATACATTTGATTTCTTTTCTTCTCTTACAAATTTCCTTTCTTTTCAAAAAAAAAAAAAAAAACTCTTTTGATTTCTTTCCTCTTTATTCCTCCTTTCCAATTTTCAATACAATTACTTCTCATTCTTCTTATACAAGTTCAAAAAAAAAAAAAAAAATCTTGCGAATTTTCTTTTATTTCTTCCTTGTTTTCAACTTCTTTCTCCTTTCTTTTGTTTGTTTGTCCTCTTACTAATATCTCACATCCTTTCTTCTTTTACAATTTGCTAAAGATTTTTTTTTCCTTTTATAGATTTCTCTTCTCTGCCTTGTAATTAATTTTCTTTCCTTTCTCCATTTATTTCTTTCCCTTTTCAAGTTTTTCCTTTTTCATTTTTTTCTCTCTCTTCTAATTTTACAATAATAAACAAAAGAAAAAAATTCTTTCTGTTTTTGTCTTCTCTTTTATTCTTTCCCTTCTCAATTTCTTTTCCAAATCTTTCACAATTACTTTCCTTACTTCCTTTACAATTCTCTTTCTTTTCTGAAATCTCTCTTCCCATTTTTTTTGTCATTTGTTTCTTTCCAATTTGTCCACTTTTCAACAATAATAAAAAAAAGGGAAAGTCATAAAAAGATTTTTTTTCTTTTTTTGCAATTATTTTTCCCTGCTTCATTTCTTCCCCTCTGATCAAATACCCCTCTCTCTCTCACATAATCTCATTTCACCACAGTTTTTTTTTTTCAATCCACAATTCAACACCATCTTCTCCAATCCCTCCTTCCCACCACACTTCTGCCACATCGCACAAACCAACCCCATCAACAAGCATTCTCTCAACAAATTCCAAACTTTCTTCAACCTACCACATAGCAAACAACATCTTCACCATGGTTTAAAAGCCATCAACAATCACCCCCTCTGTTTCCATACCATACACCTGATTTCAAACCACTCCAGGAACCATCGTTGTCTGCCATAATGCGAAATACCCATTTCTGCTTCGAACAACCAATTTGAACAACGAGCCCTAACTGATTTATCGTAAATCCACAGTCTTATATTTTGTTTCCTCAATTGCCGATTCCAACAATCGAAATCCGAAATCGAACAAGCAAAAATCAGAAACTAGGAATTTTTTCATATATATTTATCTATATAAATTGAAATTTTCGATTGTTTCCTAAAATAAAACAATGGAGGAGGTATGAATCATTTGTAGTTGTAGGGTTTGAATTGTTTCTAGAAGAAAGGGGGCGTTGTTTCTTTTATCTTTATTTGTGTGGTGGTGATTTGTTTCTGAAATTGAAGAGGGGGTGTGACCCAATTACTTTGGTTTTCTGGGAGTATTGATTCGTAAGGTTTTATAGACCCAAACAAAAACTAAGAAAAAAAACCTTGGTTTTTGTTTTTTTTCTTTCCTCATCTGAGTTGTGTTTTTTTAATTTCTTCTTGTTCTTTTTTTTCATTAAGTTAGTTTTTTTTGTTAATTCCTTTGTTTCTTTTTCTTGTGCTTTTTTTGTTATTTACTTCATTCAAAAAAAACCGAAAAAGAAAAAAAGGGAGTTTCGAACCAAGGACAAAGTGATTGGAGTTCAAGCAACAAATCAGGAATTCAGAAATCAAAAGAAATTGCAAATAGTGAGATTTCAATCATTGACGCTACTCAATTTTTCTAGGTGGACAGCCATGCCCCACTGTAATAATTTCTGAACTCTACAGGTGCTCTGCTGCAAAGAAAAATATAAACATTGCTTCTCAAAAAAATCTGCAGGGGTAGTGGCTTGCTTATACAATTTTTATTTCTGCAATTATTCTTGTGTGACTGTTGTGTTGGCTGAAATTTCTACATTGATTTGGTGAGGAACGAATTTCCATAATTATAAGCATCACTCTCATCGCTTATCAAGAATAAAATCTAATTTGATTTTCAAAATATTTAACTACTAGAGTGTATTTTATGAAATTGATTGTCTTAACGGTTTGATCGCTGATATATATTAGTTCAATTTATTGAACTTCTAGCAAAAGAGGTTGCATACTACCCGTAAAACATTGGTCGTATCCTTTAGTATTTATACTATATGTGAACGGCCATAAGACCCTCTTCCCCCTTCAAATAGAGATTATCAACTAATAAAATATATTTGAGTACGTTATTTATTTTGTAATAACAACTACTTGTGCCAAATTTAAGTTTCGGATTTTCCATATTTGATAATGATGAATGAGAAAAGTCTTAGCCACCATAATTCTTCTAGGGATTTGGAGATTGATAAAATTAGCATGATTCAGACCACAGTTGATAAACTTTTATTGACACTTCTGAAGCCTTGAAAATGTGTTTTAACCATTTCAACTCTGATTTCGATGAGCTTGAATACATTTTTGAATTAAATGAACTTCTTGACCCAAAACCTATGTCATCTGAATCTAACCAAGGAACGTTGACCAATGTCATACACGAACTTCCTAAGTTAGACCTCAAACCCCTGCCACAAGACTTTGAGTATGATCGCTTGGACTTTTCGAAAAATTCTCCCATAATCTTGGCCTCTGATCTTACCGAGGACCAAGAAGAAAACTAGAGAAAATTTTATGGGATAATCTGCATCTTAATTATATAAATCATTGGCACGACAACATTTTCACAGGGAAAATTTTGATTTCAGAATTTATTGACATACTTCTTGTACCTCAAAAATCATATACGAAATCATCATACATCATTTTCGATAGAAGCAAGTGTGGGGGGAAAAGAAAATCTCAATTTTTACATAACACTCATCATCGTTATAAATTTCGTTTTGTATATGATTGGCATTCGCATATAGTGGCTAAACTTCATTTCATTTTACAAATAATCTTGCAACTCATTCACCTTTGGGTACGATCTTTCAAATTTAGGAAACGTTCACAGTGTGGACACTGTTTTGTCTAAGTGGGGGGAGTCTGCATTGCATTCTTTTGATTTTTCTTTCTTTCTTTTCATGTAGGACCACATGCATTTAGATTGTAGTAACATGCCAATTTTTTTTGGTAAATACTGCTCATTTTAGATTGATACAACAAAATAAGTTAAGGATTGTTAATCAATTGATAATATTTTTTCTCTCAACTAAGATTGAATATGAAATATAATGAAAAGTTGAATTTTGAGGGATAATAATGTAACTGGTACATAGGGAGATCTTTGGTGATGGCCATGAAGTTTATTCTAAATTGTAGTCTTTGTTTAATGAGTGGAGGACTTAAAATACCTATATTGGCTTTTCGAATCTTTAAAACTAAGTTGTGTTAGGATGAATTCGCGTAACTCTTTCTTCTTCGTATTTTCAATAATAATAATAATAACAATCCAAGGGTATCCAACATTGCTTGTATATCTAGCGTTGGTGTGCAAACCCACCAAGCTCTATCTGACATGTTGTTGACAAAGTCGTTGTCGGAATATCTTGATCTCATTTTATGAGATTGGACACCTAAGGATTACCGACATGTTGTTGACAAAGTCAGCGTCGGTCTACTCAATCCGCCAAGCTCTGTCCCAACTCTCCGTTAGTCCGCAAGGCAGTGTATGGGTGGTATACCTTGGTCTTTAAGTTAGGTGTATGTAATTAATCGTAAATTTCAATTTTTATAGAGATAGAGAGTAAAAGATGATGCCCAAACACTTCTTGATCTTGTTGATTTGATTAGCCATACACGAGAAAATAATAATACCACTTTACAAACTATGCCAAGCAAACTAAGAATCTATTTCATGGCTGCACTATGTTATCTATCGAACCAACTGGCCAAACTAGAGTTTAACATTGAAAACTTGAATTATATTGAAAAATTGTGACAAGTTGAGGTATCTAAAGTACAATCAACTGATTAGAAATTGTTAACATAATTTGTTGTACTACTTTACTGAAACAAGTCATGTTTTCATTATTATTATTTTCAATTGCATAAATCCTCTACATTCATGTAGTTACTTTAGGACCATAACATATTGCACACTACATTTGGATTTTGTAGGTAGTATCCACTGAAAACCCTCACGAGACACCACTCGTCCTACTAGGGACACCTAGAGGTTTAACGGCTTGTTGCATACGTTCAATGCAATCGTGTTTCCTATGAAAGTGTGACCTATCTAGTTTAGTTTTTCATTTTTATTTTACTCGAGGACGAGTAAAAGATAAGTGTGGAGGTATTTGATTAACATAGAAATGTGTTTATTTTATGCTTTTATATCTTATCTTTTGTATATAAATAAATATTACTTGGGTGTTATTTTGTCACTTTTACAGATATGCCAACTAAACCACATGCAGCTAGAAAAATAGAAAATAAAGATCAAAATGTTGTGTAAATACATATGAAGATCTGCAGATGAAGGCTTCACATTGTGTTTCTTTTAGAGTTTAAGATATGTTCATCTTTGGTAGAAGAAATCTCCTTAAATCTTATCTCCCTTCAATTAGTCACATGCCAAACAAGGAAGATATGGGAGGGGTAATTGCTAATTAAGAAGGGAGAAATAATTGTTAATTAGTATGGGAGGAGTAATTGTTAATTAAGAGAGGAGGAATAATTGTTAATTAATATGGGAGGAATAATTTCTAATTAATTGGCCCACATATGTATAGATTGGATTAGGGTTTTAGGTTGGCTATCTATCCCCTATAAATATCCATGTAATCTCATTGTAAACTTTTATCCTGGAATTAATAAAGTCTTTTTTTCCTCTTTTCTGCATTTTTTATTTTCTTAGCAATTAGTGTTGTCTACTCAATTAGATTTGGTAGAACACTATTTGTATTTTGTACTTATTTTCATTAGTGATTGACCATCTGATTAGATTCAGCGGTAATCCTAATTTTATTTCCTGTTTGTTATTTTAATTTCTGCAATTTCAATTTTTGTTCTTTTTACTGCTTCCTTAGGTTAATTGGATTGAATACAGATCCGATTAGATTCAGATCTGATTCAATTCAATAATAGTTTAATTGCAGTTTCAATTTCGTTTGCTTTCAAAACCAACCTCGAAGATTTGTCTAACTCGCCCAAGAAATTATATAAATAATTTAATTTAATTTACCTCCCTGTGATTCGACTTGCATACTAGATGATCTGTGCGCTTGCAGAATTTATTTTAAAATTTCGCGCTTTTCTAGTTCCTAGAAAAGTAGCGATCACTTAGCTAATGAATCCAATAATATCTGGATTATGTGGGCTAAAGAGCTATCGGATTGCCCTATTTTTGACTTTTCCCAACTGCTTTCTGTTGCCCATTCTTTCTCTCATTTTTCTTCTTCTTTTCTTTTTTCTTCCAACCCAAGATGCAATAGGGTTGAAAGGCAGTCTCTTTGGATCGATATCCTGGCTCTTGGGGATATGGGCTTTGGAGCCTCCTTTGTTGGTGGGGATTTCAACGTTGTTTCATGTCAGGCAGAGATGCATGGAGGAACTTCCATTAACCGCACTGCGATAGGGGATTTCAACTCATTCATCGTAGACTCCGGCTTGTCAGAGGTTTCTTTTGTTAGATATGCCTTTACTTTGTGTAACAACCAAGAAGGGCAGAGTTAGATCCTTTCGCACCTGGTCGAGTATTTGGATTGGAGGGGTAGTTTGCGCTTCCGTTTACTTACGCGTTGTCTCATCTTCATCGCATCAACTCATAAAATGCGCCTATGGTTCTTAGGTGCTCATCCTTGTCTTCTTCAGGTCACACTTCTTTTTGTTTCCAGTCTATGTGGATGTCCCACCATTCTTTCCACCAAACTGTGTTGGACTATTTGACCCTCCCTGTTTCAGGTTTCTCTTGTACTATTTTCTCCTACAAGCTTAGAAAGCTGAAAGCTTTTCTCAAAGAATGGAATTTGCATGTTTTCAAGAACATCTTCGACCGTGTCCGTGCGGCTAAAGAGGTTCTTATTTTAGCAGAGTCTTCGTTTGATATAGACCCTTTCTCCCTCTAACAAGGAGGCTTGGGCTCTGGCCCAATTAGCCTACTCTTTTGAACTTCATGTGGAGAATGATTTCCTTTGCTAGAAAGGTAGGATCAAGTGGCTCGTTGGTGGCGACTCGAACTAGATGTTTTTCCATTCCTCTATTAGAAAGAAGAATAACCTTCTTTTTATTCAGTAGATTTAATGCCCGGACTCTTCGACTAACACCTCTGCGGTGGAAATCAAAGAGACAATACTCTTTCACTTCCAGAGCTTCCTAGGTGCCCCTCGGAGGCATCCCTCGATTCAGTCTTGTTATCCTTTATCCCTAATGTGGTCTTCCCCAGTGAGAGTGGCAATCTTATTATCCCCCCCACTTATGAGTAGATTCATTCCTACATCTTTTCTCTAAGCAGGGACAATGCGAGTGGCCCAAACGGTTTCAACGGTGTTTTCTACCGTTGGGTCTGGCCGATCATTTACTGGGATTTCTTCTTGTCTATCCAATCCTTCTTCTATGGTGGTGAACTCCATACGGGGTGGTCTTCCACCAACCTTGCTCTGATCCCTAAATCCGAAAACCCTTCTTTATGTTCGGATTTTATCTTTATTAGTTTGTGTGAATTTTCCAATAAGGTCATTTCTAAGGTACTCGCTTCTAGGCTAGCACCCTACCTAGATCATATCATTTCTTCTTCCCATGTTGGGTTCGTTAAGGGACGTATGATTACCGACAACGTCCTACTCGCACAGGAACTCATATCTTGTATCGATCGCAAGGTCAGGGGCTCTAATGTGGTAATCAAGTTGGACTTGGCTAAGGTGTATGATCGTCTCTCTTGGTTCTTTCTCATTAGAGCTCTTCGGGCCTTCAGTTTCCCGAAACCTCTCATTGACCTTGCCTGGAGGCACATCTCTAACTTTTGGTTCTCCGTTCTTATCATCGGATATGCTACTGGTTTTTTGAAATCTGGCAGGGGACTACTGTAGGGAGATCCCCTCTCGTCTTCCCTATTCATTATTGCCGCGGAAGCTTTCATTCGTAGCATTCATTCGCTCATTTTAGCAGCCAAATACAGCGATTTTGCATCCCTTCTGGATGTTCGGTTGTTTCCTCTTTATCATTTGCTGAAGATATCGTTGTTTTTACTAACTGTAACAAGCATTCATTGCGTAGACTCCTCAGCTTCATTGGTTAATACGAGAGGTGCTCTGATAACTCGGCTAAAAGTTGCTTCGTTCCCTCCAAGACCATGGAACCAGATAGGGTATCTTGGATTGTTTCGACCTGTAATTTCCCAACGGCCTCCCTCCCTTTGCCTTACCTTGGAGTAGTCCTCTTCAAAGGGAGTAAGCCCAACGCGATTTTTGATCTCCTTACTTATAAAGCAAGGGAAAGATTCTTCGCTAGAACGCTAACGTCCTATCCCAGGAAAGTCTTTTAGTGCTCATTAAGTCAGTGCTAGATTCTATTGGAGCCCATGTCTTTACAGCCATGACTCCAACTTCTTCTTTCTTTTGCTCTTTTCGCTTTTTGGCCTCATCCTTTTTTTGGGGTAGAAAGGATGCCGCCAATCGTCACCACTGGGTTACTTGGCATGTCATTTGTCTTCCCAAAAGAGAGGGTGGTTTTGGTCTTTGGAACCCAATTGATGTGTGCACAACTTACGCTTGTAAACTCTAGGTCTGATTTCGTGCAAATGACTCTCTTTAGCCGTCCTTCCTTCATGCCAAATATTAACATCTTCTTCCTTTGGACTTTATTGGCTCTCCATCTTATGCAGGTGAGACGTGGAAAAGGATGCAGTGCATGAAACCCTTCTCTGATTTGCACGAAGGTGGCCTTGGATGGGATGGTGCTCCTTTCACCCAAAGGGATGCATATTATTTTTCTAGATTCCGTAGCCCACCTTCTTCGACTTTCCGTTACATTTGGGATCCCTGCATCCCTCCCAAGGTTTCTACCCCCATGTGGAAGACACTTCATAGCGGATTGCCATTAGATGAGAACCTAAGGAGGAATGATATTTCTATTGTATCTCGCTGTAGATGTTGTTTTTGGTTCCAGGTGGGATCCTCATATCATCTTTTCTTTACTGGGTTCTATGTAGGGCTGTCTGGTCCTTCTTCGACTATCTTGTTGATCTCCGTGGAACCGTCTCATTTATTCTTGACCTCCTTAGTATGTGGCTTGCGGGAATAGCTGGGAAGTCCCTTAGGGCTTCCATGTTTCGTCTAATTCCCTGCCTTATTTGCTGGCACATTTGATGTGCATGGAATAAGGCAGTTTACAACGAAGTTCCCATGAACTTTGCCTCCATTGTGATACAAGTTAAGAAAGATGTCTTCCTTTCTTTTCGTGGTAGGCCTTTTTGTGGCGTTTGTCGAACTCGATCTTGGTAATTGTCTCGCAATTTCGACATCCGTAGCGGATCTCCTCCGCGCGCGGGTATCGGGTGAGTCTGCCCGCTTCTTTGTTTTTGCTTGTTGTGACTTGGTAGTACTTGTTGTTGACTCTGTTGCACTCCACCCATCTCCACCCTTTTTCGTGATGTTTTTTTTAATGTACAGGTTTCAGGCAGCTTCTTTTGGGTTGGGACTTTACTGCCTCACTAGAATTTGCTGGTGCTTATATTGGTCGAGGGAGATGCTGTAGAAAGCTTACTGGGGGTCCCTCTTGCTGATCCACTGGAATTGGAGTGATATCCTTTTATTGATCATTTAATTGGGAGCATATAGGCCATGCATCTTCCGAGGCGGCTATCCTTTCTATTTAGTGCTTCCCGAGGGCTTGCTTATTGGTGCTGGTTTTTGTTTTAGGTTGTGTGAGTGGTGATTTACTGTATTTTGGCTAGTTTGGTGTTCCACTCTTCTTTTGTATGGTTCTAGCTCTTGCTATACCCTTTTTGCGTGCCATTGGAGATTGGCTATTATCTCCTTTTTGGTTTTTATATATATATTCTTTATAAAAAAAAATTGAGTTGAATTATTTAAATTAATTATATTATTAATTAATTTTTAAAGAAATGATTAATTGAAATGGTTAGTGAGTTAACCATGTATTTGAGTTGACCAAATTAATTGTTTTATTGGAAATCGATTAACGAAAATAGTTTTGATAAGTAATTGTTGAAACTAAATACGATTTCTAAAAGGATTGAAAATCCTTTAATTAAGTGTGTATAAAAAAGTTTATTGAGTATTAATTATTAATAAAGTTAATTATTATTTTACCTTTTAAGAGAGATTAGCTATTCTATTAATAGTCAATGATGAGGTAAATTATTTTATTTTTAAAGGATGTTGAAATTGATTATTATTTAATTTATAATAATCAAAGTGATGATCTTGTAATGGGATTTAGTTAATGGAAATTAATAAACTATTATGACTCTATTTAGAGTTAAAGGAAATTTGAAGCAAGTTTTATTTAGTATTAATATAAGTTAGTTTAAATTGAATTCTTATTTAGAATTCTACTGAATTGGATTTTATAAAAATTTAAATTGACAATGATATAAAAGCCAAGTTATAAATGGGTTATATTGTAATTGACTCAACCGTCAAGACGAGTTTATAATTTGTTTTATAAACTTGAGAAATTATTAAAATGGAGTTCAACTTAGAAGCTGTGAAATGAAGTGGAAATTCAAACGGAAATCTAAAATGGATGGAAATTAGACATACAAGTTGAGTTTTAACAATTAGATTTATATTTGAATATGAGATGGATTTTTATTGAAATAAAACCAAAAAAAGTTTGAACTAAACTTATAAGGAGTTTTCTAAGAAATTCTATTTAGAATAGAATTGAGGCTCGTATGTAATGAGTAAAGGATGTTTAAAGTAAATAGATTTGGTTTCGAATAATGGTTTACTTAATAATTAAGTTAAGAAAAAATGTTAGTAATTGACATGAGATTTCCAAAGGTTAAGGATATGGTTTTTAAGAACCATATTTACATTAAATAGTAAATGGAACTTATTTGATATTAAATAAGTATCCAGTTTTTGGTTAATAAAGTTATATTTATCTCAAAGGTAAGGGTGTTGTTGAACCAAAGTCTGAGAGGTAACTAAAATACCCCAGCTTGAATGACTTCATTATTATCCAAGAGATGATATTTAGTTTGAAGGGAAGGTGATAATTGGAAACAAAATTTATACTTATTTCCATCAGGGGTAATATAAACTTTGAAATTTCAAAGTTAATAAGTTGAATAAAACGTTTTGAAATTTATAATAAACAACTTGTCTGATGATATTGTTTAGGCCACGTAAGATTGATGATTAGACATATACCATTCGATTGAGAATATAGAATGGAAATAGTGAGTTTTTAAGTATGCATATTCGATAGAGTTAGGTAAATATGGAAATATGAAATATTTCCATAATATGGTTTAAATTTTAATTGGACAAAATTATGAAAGTTAAATTAAAACTATTTGGTTCTAAAATAAACGATGTATTATATGACACTGTAAATCAAAGAAGATATGTGAAAATATGCTTAACCATTGGGTTAAGTATATTGTGGTATTTTCAAAGTAATGAAAATAGTATAAGTTTTGCGAATACACATATGGCAAGAAGATAAGTGTATAAATATGTTTTCAAAGTAACGGAAACGAGAGATTTTGTGAATATGCTTATTCGATTAAGATAAGTATATGGAATTGAATTATAAGAATCAATGAAATGGGTTAATAAATAGTTTTATAAATAGTTTTAAATTTAATAAAGGATTGACGCTACCAATGTATTGAATTGTACTGTTTTTGATTTGATGTTAAATAACCGACTATTAATGAATTTATTTTGGCCTATAACGTGTTGGTTCGTTGAACCGGGATCGAAACTGGATCCAAAACCACTTAACATGGTACGACAAATCATACCTGACATGTTCCTACATTAGTATAAGTCTAACTAGAATACATGGTACGACAAATCATACTTGACATGTTCCTACATCCACAGAGTTGACACAAGTATAATATACTACTCCGTGGTAATTATGGAAGGTTTACCCTACATGAACGTACAAGGTGTGTTTAAATATTTTCTTAGTGAAATCTACATTGTGTGACATCTCTATGAAAGTAACAATCAAACAAACATAACATTCATCATTCATCCTCACATTCACTTTCTCAATGCGTTAAATGTTCGGTTTCTCGATACTCGATCACATTCAACCCTGTAAGCCACAAAACCAGAATGCTCATCGGATGCGATCCAATGTACTATGGATATCTATTATACTATCCAAGGGTCATTGTATCCCCAAGTGAAATATCCAAGATCCATTGTTTCCCCACTAGACACCATGATAAGATACCCTTGCTTCACGAGTACCCAACATAAACATTTAGACATGCATTAACACCAATTAAACAAATTTCAAAACAATATACAACTTCAATCAAGCCAAGGATTCAACCATTGTCCTACTTAGGTGTATTAATGGTGTAAACAAGATCATGCTGAGTAAGCTCACCTTCCTTCACTTAGTAGCAAATGCAAGCAATTGAAATCTACTTCCTTTTTTTTCTAGCAAATCGGAGCTACTGTTATATATAAGGGTATTCGGAACCCCTATTTTGGAGAACCCCTTTTGCATCTAGATCATGACCATTCATTTATATTTAGATAATGAGTGAATGGAAGAGCTTTAGTGAGAATAGAGGAAAATGGAGTTGTATGGTGAAAATAAGGGGATATTTAAGGGTGCTGCATTGTTTGAGGTACAACGAAGTGCTCCTTGTATGTACGTGTGTGTGTGTGTGTATATATATCACAAAATTAAACACAAAGTTAGAGACACAAAGCTTGGACCATTGGATTTTTTTGTTCTTTATGTGGAAAGTGGAATTCATGGGGAAATCTAATGGTTGAGATTTGTTTTGTTCAATTTTGTGTCATCATTTTTTGCTCAAATAGAGTCCCCTATATATATATGTATACATAGACACACACATAAAAGAAGTGAAGGTGGAAAACATAGATTTTTTAGAACTACGAAAGGGAAAAATATGTGAACAAATCATGAGAAGGGATTTCCTTTTTATAAAAGAAGAAGGGTTGGAATGTACATAAATACCCGTGCTTACCTAGTCCTCTAAGCCATCCAATCTTAACTTTAAATCAAAATGTTGAAAATACTTAAGATTATTAACGTGTTGAATAATAGCATACTTCTTAGTACTTATTTCACATAAGAGATCAAATCATCTCTCTTACAAGGCCTGCCATCTTGTCTTGCTCACATCACATTTTAAAACCAAATATATGTTATTACTTTATTTTTATTAATATTTATGATTAATTTTATTATTATTATTTTATAAAACATTTTCCAAAATATATAACTTAATCAAACATTTGAAAAGGTTGTTTTTTCAAATGAAAACAAAAGAATATAACTTTATCTAAAATTAACAATGAAATTAAATAAATTGTCAAACCATTAAATAAATTAAGTGCTCACAAATTAAAATATAATAATTCCCAGTCACTAAAGCTGGTCTTGATTACACTATTGCACGGAACACAATTCGCATTGGCGATTAAATGTAGATTAAATAGTTTGTATTCAGTTTGGAAACACAATGGTCATAATCTTCCAAAGAAGTAGATTATTCTTCGTTAAGCCATTGGTATTCTAGATTCTACTATACCAAGGAAAGACTTCATGTTTCGTAGATAATGCCTTATACGCTGAAACTATGCTATAACTGCTTGATCCAATCTTCCAGTGAACAAGAGTACTTATATTCTTGTACTTGCGGGTTTGGAATTAGTTCTAGTGTCACCTAACTTAGATCAAACTAAGATATGGGAGACCAACATGTTCATTCATAATTTAATCTAAAGTTATAACCAAAAAAGGAATACTAGTGAGATACCATCGGTTCATTGTCTGACACGGTTCTAGGGCTGGGCTTGCCAGACGGCCGCGTAGGGCAACCCCTAGGAAGGGGGCAACAATGTGGTGGAATTCTTTTTTAATTAATTACTCTTATATATAAGTTGTTGTATCAGTGGTTAATCAGTGTCATTGTTGGCCAAGTGGTATGCATGTGCATTCCCGATACGAATTCACGTGTTCAAGTGTCTGTTTGCATGAATATTTCCCCTTCGCCTTTGAGTTGGGGGCAAGATTTCCTATTTTTGCCTCTCTAGTTTTACATTTTTGCCTTAAACATGGGGCAATCCAAATATCCTTACCTCTTATATTTTTCTCTTCTTGGTTTATCTTCAACTTTGCCCTGTCTTGGGCAACCCACAATGTTGAGCCGGCTATGTTCGTCGTAAGGACATTTCTTAGTATACGGCTAGGCAAGACAAATGGATCGTCCTAATTTTTTTGGAACGGACTAAGTTTGGGTTGTATTAAATTAGTGGCAATAAATTGGCATGGTGCTTCAGAATACTCCTCCATAACTAGATAACATTAGTGGAGATGGTGGTGGACCAAAAGTCATTTGCTTTAACCAAGTGTTTCCTCACCTACGAAGCCGATAATTTTTTTCAGAATGAGGAGGAGGTTTAAGAGTCTAGAGATGCAAATTTTATTGCACTATTTAATATTAGAAATTTCAAGCCCTCAATGCATTTAAGCAGTTGCATTTTTTTTAAATGCTATAGGGATCATTTTGTTAACATATGAATCACCATGCCAAATGAAGTTTTTAAGCACATTGTCTGTCATTGAATAATTTTAGCAGGGAAAAGATGGTCCTCTATAAGCAAGAGTTAATGTTACTGCAATAGATTTGATTATAGTTAACCTACCAGCTTTAGGAAGCTTTGTATTTGTTCATGATGTTAATTTAGCTGTGATCTTTTCATAGAGAGGAAGGCAACTAGCAGTAGACGACTTTTAGTTATGAGTGGATTGCCAAGATAGCAGGTTGAGACATGCAACTCAGTAAGACCATAGATGTTGATGATATCAGGTTTTTGATTAGGAGGAAAACCAACTATTAGTATCAGCGATTTTTGGATGTTAATAGTAAGTACTGTGAGGTTCTTAAAATCATCAAGAGTAAGTAGTATGTATAGAACATTAGAGGAAAATGGTTTGGTGAAAAAAAAAACAAGGCTATTAATGTAGAGTAGGCAAGAGGCAGTAAGGTTTGAACATTTTGGATGACACCGGAGCTTAATAATGTCAATTTTTCCTTAAACATTGAGTCGAGGACCTTTGTTGTCAGGATAAAAATAAGGGGTTGAAATTGGGTCTCCTTGGAGAATGCCTCGAGTTCTTCAGAAGTATCCACGTGGTGCACCATATCTAATGATGGAGTACGATAGAGGATACTGAAGCCTATATTCATGCTATAAAAGGGCGAGGAAAGTTCATTCGAGATAAGATAGCCATGATTGAAGCCCAAGAGGTAACATCAAACGCTTATTCGAAAGCATTTTCCTATGTATTCGACACATAAAAAAAATATCAAATTCAATTTGGTATCACTGAATGATTATTTAAAATACTCTCATATATTTGTATTCATGAAATACTAGAGAATTGTTTGTAGAAAAAATGAACTTCTTATGAGGAAATGTTCAGACTCAATCTTTTGAAAATGATGTTGAGTAGAATATGTTAGTAAAAAAGTTAAGCTAGAAATATTTAAATTGAAAATGACCCAAATCAAATACTACAGATGATTTAGTGAAAAATGATAATTAAATCACCTTGGATAACATCATGATAAAAACAAAGTACATAAATATAAATGAATAAATTTATAACAAAGATAAAGGGTGATTTCAAATGTTAAAAATCATGTAATATTTTTATATAATAGAAATTGCGTATTATATTCATAACAGAATTTAGAGTTCACCGAAAGTCAAGAGACATACTCTGAATTATGTCAAATGATAAAGCAGGTGACCAACATCGAAAAGCGTAAATTGATAGAGTAGATAATCGAAACATAATAGTATACTCATTCACTAAGGGACTAGCCTAACTGGATTTGAGAAAACCAACAGGAGAAGTTGGAATAAGATTCCACAATTGAGCCTAAGTGCAAGTAGTAGATTGATGAAGTTGGGGTATACCATAGGTGAATTTATGTAATTTGTTATATATACCTATTTCGGTAACTAATCTTATTCAAATAAAATGTATTTTCTTTATATTATATATATACTTGGTTTAATGAGTTATGTTATTGACTAATTAAATGAAAATTATATATAACAGAAAAGTGAAGGAATTACATGTTTTGTGACAATGGCTACAAATTGCTCCAACCTTGAATAATTTATTGTTGTTAAACTAAAAATATTGTTTAAATGTTCATATAGTCAAGAAGCATTAAAACAATGTATTGATAACCACTGAAACTAGAATGTTAACATTCTCCAATTGTTGAGCAGTGTATTACTCATTGCCGGTGGGGACATGAAGATGTTGCATACTTAAAAATATTTGGTAACTATATGATAACTCACTTGATAGTTTTTTATTAGTTTATATAACTAAAGTCAAACAAAGAATATCAATGTAATCGATTTACATGGTTTCTCGGCATAAGACTAATGTTAATCTTTAATATAAAACTCCACTATGATTATAGTCAAATAGCATTATGACTTCTATCGAAAGACGATGGTTCGATCAAGTGGAAGTATTGAAATTGAAGCAATATACAAGAGAGGATCCATCTCCTCGAAAATATAGGGCTAGTATAGTGGTAAACTTAAGTCAACTCAACGTTTGCATCTCTTCTCAGAGCATCTTTATTATTAATAGTTGGTATTGCTGAACCAAAGAGTTTGTATTTGGAATATAAATATGTGATATTGGTCATTACAAAATTTAATAAATCCAAAGTGATATAATTTCGATGAACAAAACAGATGCAAATAAAAGTCATAACCGAGTAACAGTTAACAAGGTGAAATTGGATTTTACCACAATAGGTTAAGTGATAAATATGACTAAAATGTCACAACACCTGCTAAGTGATGTGTGAACATCAATACTTAAATTGTTCTATATTAATCGCTAACCAAATCTACACCTGAGTTACAAGTCCGAAATGATGAATTCTACTTTGCGCAAATGAATTGATTAATTTGTAACTGTTACAAATTAATTAAATTAGTTAATATTTGTGAAATATTAATTGTAAAATTTTATTTTTTGGACGAATAAATAATTTAAATATATTTTAAATAGTTATACATTAATAGATATGTAATATTGACAAGCTTTAAATTGAATTTAATTACGTAGTATTTTGAGTGGGCTCCAAATAGGCTTAAAGCCCTAAGGGGACTGGTTTGTTTGGTTGTTGTAATGGTTATACATGGCAAAAAAATAGGTTAGAGAGGTTTTTATTGGGATCAATAGAACGAAAGTAAAATGATGAAAAGGTTAAATCTAAAAATTTCTCCTTCGCTTCCACTATATAAATATCTCCACCCTCGTCTTTTTAAAATTTCTGTTTGATATTACTGGCCGCCAAATCCAATCGTAGTCATCCTCTATTACATCAACCAAATAAAATAAAATAAAATAAAATAGAATACACTTCTATTCGATATATATTTGATGGTCCTCCATTTAGGATTATTGCTCTACTAGATTCAAAATCTAATTAAGGATCAAACCTCATCATTTCAAGGTATGATTTAAGGCTTTCGAATTAAGATATGATTTTATCAGAATACAATTAATGATTTATAATATCATGCTTTTATCACACATACACACATACATATACACACACACACATACATATTATATTGTTGGTAATGTGATGATTCTAATATGCGAGCAATGTTATCACAAAATAGTTTGGGATATATTTATACATATATTTTTGTTTAATAAATATATATTTTACCATACCAGTTAGGTCATTGCAACAGTATAAAAATAATATAATTTTACGTTTTGTTTAAATATATATATATGTATATTATTTAGATACATATATACAATTTATAATTAGCTATAACTTCATATTGTGGTTAAAATAAGTCATATAACTTTATATGTAATTCATTAAATTAATTATTTTTTATAAGTACAAAACAGTTTTTGTTATTATATAATACTACTAAGTCAGTTTACTTTAAAAATAAATTATATTAATTCTATTATGTTATAAAAATATATTTTTGAAATTTATAAAATTATACCTAAACTAGATTCTTCGTCACGAAATTAAAAAATGAAAAAAAATTAATTTTCTAGGTTTAAAGTTTAGTTGTTTAAGACATCCGAAATAAAATAAATTGATGTAGAATTAATTGAAACCAATAAAGCAGAGGGGGGAAAAAATTTCAAAACTCAAAGTCTCATATAAAATTTACTGGAAATTTAAAATTTGAAATAATGTTTGGAAATGAATTTTTATTAATATCTTATTAATTTCAAATGAATGTTTAATCAAAGTGTGTTCGAATAAAATATCACTGTTATTTTAAGAAAGTGAATTTTACCATAAGGGCCTCCTTACATTAAACTATTAAATTCCAGGACATGGGTTTAAAAAAAATTATTTTTAAGGATAATAGGCCCTTTATTCTCCTTGCTCTCTCTTGTTCACTTTTACAACAAAAAAGTTCGTATCCCTTAATCCACCAGAATTTCTAAATCCAAATTCTTCATTCTTAAATCTCAATTCAAAAATTATCTGTCAAATCAATTCGATAGCAGCAAGTCGGCACCTACAGATAAATTTCAAATTTGGAAACTCACGATTTCAGATGCTTCTATTTAGTTTTCATATTGGTGGATGTGGTTGTTGACGGTAAGCCATTTTATCTAAATTTCACGTAGGTTGGATGTTGTTTGCTAATTTGGGGACATGGTTCATCGATAGCCTGTTGTTTGGTTTCTGTGTTTTAATTCAGAGACGAGGCATGTCGAAATTAACTCAGTTGGTTAATTTTTAATTCGGATGGTGCGACTTAAAGAGTAAAAGTGAGATGGTCAGTGAGCTTGTAAAGGATTTAGTCGAAAGATTGTATTTAAATTGACAATATGTTTTTGTCTTTGAATAATGTCTTTGAATTAGAAAAGATAAATATGTATATCTTTTATATGGATATTGTTTGATTCAAAACCACATTTCTTGTTAGCTTGTATGCTAATATACTATTCCATCAATCAATACAATATCAACAAATAAATATGCGGATTTGAAATATTACTATGATAAACCCCCTGAACCCCCTTGAGACGACCCGTATCTCCCCCGTAAAGGAAAGCGCCGGATAGTTCGAGAACAAGCCACAACAGAATGCATACAAAAGAACATTTCATTGTATATTACAACAATGCATCAGATTACAAGAATATAAAGAGTATAAATGAATATTACACAGAAATATCAGATATTTAAATTACATTTAAATACATAGCAGCGAAAAATAATACAATACACAACTAGAAGAGATATACGGATACAAAGCTTTCCGGATATCGTTCCAGCTGTAAACCAGGATCCTGTGAATATAAATCTGCAAAACCAAAACTACTAGCTGCCCGTGTCAAAATAGGGGCACCCAGAGTTTAGGTTAAAACAATAAACTCCAGGTCAGTCATGTGACTGGTGTGAGAACTAAAACAGTTATTAATCTTTATTTTAAAGTTAGGTAAATCAAGGGACCACGCCGTATAACACGGAACGGGTTTCCTCCCAAGAATACCAGTGCATAAAACAAACAGCGCAATGCTAAATAAAGAAAAATGAAGCTGTTATAAGACCCAGGTCCCATCACACAATGCAACGCAGTCGAGGATAGGGTTTTCCCTTATAACAGCCAAAGAATGCTTGATACGTTTAAAACAAATCATTTGATACTATTATATTTGCATAGTGTATAAAACAACTTCAAATCATAAGTATCAATCATAGGCGGCATGAATGGCCCATAACACTATGTCGCCATATATAAGTTTACAATCAAAACAACAAATGTCGTATTGGAAGTTGGGTTATCATTTATGGTATGAACCGAGGCTAGAGGCAAGATCCTCACTGATTCGAGACTGCCTAGCCCGAGTCTCAGGATCAGAGCTCGAGTGACCCTTGGATCGTCAGGGCCGGTCCACACAGAGTGGATTAAAATACCTGAGCACTACGTTTCGCCGCCCTTTGGGGCGTAAGCGAGCCAACTAAATGACTCCATCGGTTCGAGGACGACCGATCAATCCGAGGCGCCTCGCAACAGCAACAACCACATAAGTCAAACTCGTCAGGGCGTGTAAAACCACTGACGCCACTTTTAGCTAGGAGGAAACGTAGGCCCTCCCTGATGTCCGTCTCCCGTTTTTGATTCATACCGGGTGTGATACTCGCGAATCAACGTTACACAAAGCTACGCCACAAAGGCCGTGCTTCGATCATCAACCACAAGACTTTGCTTTTCAACAGAAGCCTTGATCATTTGCCACTTAGGCATGCCACACAGGCAATTCACTCCATGCGATTGATATCCATCAATATATAACCCCTGAGCTCGTACGTCTCAGAGAAGGGCGTTAAGCAAGAGAATAAATTCTCCGCCGCCAAACAGATATATATTTAATAGAGATCAATCACACGGACTAAAATCCAATGTCAGACACACAGTCCATTTACAAGTCCGTTCTGGGTCTGAACGAAACCGGAGGCACCTAGTACCCCGCATATCCATCGATCTCCAAGTACGTCTGGACGATCACCAACTGTTTCCATCTTCTTGGGTGTACAGCCCAATCAAGATCATCAGTAATCACCCAAACAACGTGAAGACTTCCGGTCTTCGACCATCGTCTTCATCTTCGACTTATCGTCGTATCAGTTATTCAGAATGGGATAAACCCGGTCTTTCCGAATAACTCGCGTATATTTTAAATAAGTGTTACACAAACACAACATACGCCTCATTCCAATTCATCAGTCACTAACCGTAAATTAATCAAGAGAATAATTCCCCAAATATTAACCCCGAAGGCCGAAACCAACATCAGATCAATATTCAGAAAACCATTCTGCTTGGCCAACCGACAGTTAGTTTCTAAATTTCACATTCATAGGGAAAGGTTCCCATTAATTTTATCCAAGATAAATTTCTTGAATTTATTCTTTAATCTATTTTTGAATATCAATTCAAACTAGTCGGGATTAACGAACCTTACCGAAGTAATCATTTGTTTTAATTTCCCCAATCCCAACCTATTCATCCCATGAAGTAAAACTGGTTATACTTCATATCTAACACCACGGTGTTATCGGTAAATTCAATTACCATTTCACGTTCAAATCTAATTAAAGATTTAACTATCGCCTGGAGCAAAACTGGTGATACTCCATTTCGATTATTTCAATCTAATTAAAGATTCATTAAAACTCCACTTAGTTTTAATCTTCGACTGGGTTAAAGAATCAGTGTCATTTAAAACACGGTTCACGATAAACCCAAAATCACATTCATTAATTATCGGGTTAAAGAACGAGTGTTATTTAAAACACTGTTCACGATAAACCCAAAAATCAATATTAATTCAATTCCAATTAAATATTATTTAATTGGTACACTTCATTAAATCTAAATAAAAAGATTTAATCTTTTCTCAACAAGGTCCAAGAACAGTGTTAGTGAAGACACCATTCACGACAAACCCAAATCACATTTGATATTAAACACAAGGCTCTGAATAGAAAATATATCGGCTTATATTCAATATCAAATTCTACGACTAACAAATGTCGTATTGGAAATAACGATATAAATATATCTTTCAAATTTCCATAACAACACCTGTATAATCACGAATTCCAACATCGAAATATTCCGAAGACAATTTCGATTCAAATCCACTCCAATGCAATCATTGGAAATTCTGGTTATTTTTAAAACCCTTTTCAAATTCAATTTATTTATTTAAAAATAAATAGAATTATATTTCTAGTTCAAAACTAGTTCATTTCGATAAAAATCTATTTTTCTCTTTTCAAATATGGAGTTTTTCATCCCAATTCTTCACAAATCATTTCTTATGATTTTACACAAATTATTACTATTTTTAATAATTTTATCAAGGCCCGTACAGTCGATTTCCATCAACGGCCATCGAACTGCACTTACAGCGACCTTTTTCGAATTTGATTTGGACGTATCTCCAAATCCAACCGTTAGATTTCAAATTTCTAACATTCGTTAGAAAGCTCTTTTCGATACGAACCCAACGGTTCCGGTTTTAGGAGAATCCGACGGTCGGATCTCCCGTAATGTCCGTTTGAAATAAACGGTCGAAATTCGCGAACTGCCGCGGCGCGGCGCGTTCTATTCAGGCCATTATATTATATATAATATATATAATATATATTTCGTCGATTTCGATTTAAAACGAATTATATAGATAGTTTTAAATTCGTTTCAAAAGAAATTTCAACTTCCTTTTCAATTCAAATCAAAATTGAATTCTTCTTTATAAATTCGTTTCAAAATTCATTTCTATTCAATTCAAATTTCAATTCAATTTGAATTCATTTCAATTCGTTTTCAATTCAATTTGAATTCGTTTTCAATTCATTTCGAAATCGTTTTCAATTCAATTCATTTCGAAATCGTTTTCAATTCAATTCTTTTCGAAATCGGTTTCAATTCATTTCGAAATCGTTTTCAATTCAATTCATTTCGAAATCGTTTTCAATTCAATTCATTTCGAAATCGTTTTATATTCAATTCATTTCGAAATCGTTTTATATTCAATTCATTTCGAAATCGTTTTATATTCAATTCATTTCGAAATCGTTTTCAATTCAATTAATTTTGAAATGAATAAAATCGATATAAATATCGTTTACGTCAAAATGGCGTCAATCTAATCAACACGGCTTCATAAATTTCTATTTTCAAATATTCTATTTCAAATATTTCTTTTTCAAAATAGTTGTTATTATCAAAATATTTCGTTCAACACATGACCAATCTCAATGAATGAGTACTGTCAACACATGAACTTTTATTTTATATCGATAAAGGTGTAAATTTTATTACTAAAATATTTCGTTCAACACATGACCAATCTCAATGAATGAGTACTGTCAACACATGAACTTTTATTTTATATCGATAAAGGTGTAAATTTTATTACTAAAATATTTCGTTCAACACATGACCAATCTCAATGAATGAGTACTGTCAACACATGAACTTTTATTTTATAATATTCTTTATTTTTCAAATTGGAATGAGGCCCAATCAATTACCATATAAAGTTAATTATATGGATTTTCATACAACACATGTATATAATAGCATGGAAAAATAATCAACCATCAACCAAAGTGCACTACACTGTATAAGCATCAAATATAGACATCTAATGCTTATAACAGCCTGTCAATCAATCGATCGACATATTTAATCAATCAGGATGAGTGAAATTCATATTTCATCCCAACACCCGTGTGGGGTTTTCAAACAATCAAACACAGATTTTATTTGTGCAGTTGGGCGATGTGTAAAATTTATCGTCCCAATCAATGTCATTCAAATAGGTGTACATAAACAAACCGTTCGGTTTATAAATGAATATTTTATTTTATTCACTTCACGTTAAAAATTATATTTTTAACGATAAAACATTTTATTTCAACCTATGAATTTCTATTCAATTCATTTACACAATAAAATGATATTTTTATTTTTTTCTAACATATTTTAGAAAATTTCGGCGGCATAACGACACGATACTAGAAACGGGACAAGGCCTAGCCTTATCCCCGGTCTAGTGAAGGCCCACGCCATTCACTCATCAATCAAATCAATTTCATTTTGCAAACCACAAAATTTGGAGTAAGAGTCTAACCTAGCCTTACTCCTTCGCCTTATAACGGCGCACGTCTAATCCTAACCAATTTATCGATTCGATTTTTCACACCACAAACCACATTCAAACCAATATCGCAATCAATCACCAAACAGTCAAACAAACAAGTCCATGGTCTATGGACGATTGTGTCGGGTGCTACTAAACACCGTCTGCATCCTAGTATATATATATAACTAGAAAAATTAAATTGAAAGGTGAGAAGTTCTCACCTATAGCTATCCAAACATCTTGACTCTTCTTTGATAGAAATCTTCATTGTTTTCGCATCTTCGTCAGCTTCGTCGTCCGTAGCCACTACATATATAAAAATCGAATTTTTACTTCGCTATTCAATATATAAAAATCCATTTTTCTATCGAAGTTCAATATATAAAAATTCTATTTTTCTATCGAAGTTCAATATATAAAAATTCTATTTTTATTTCGAAGTTCAATATATAAAAAATCTATTTTTCTATCGAAGTTCAATATATAAAAATTCCATTTTTATTTCGAAGTTCAATATATAAAAATTCTATTTTTCTATCGAAGTTCAATATATAAAAATTCTATTTTTATTTCGAAGTTCAATATATAAAAATTCTATTTTTCTATCGAAGTTCAATATATAAAAATTCTATTTTTATTTCGAAGTTCAATATATAAAAATTCTATTTTTCTATCGAAGTTCATTATATAAAAATTCTATTTTTCTATCGAAGTTCAATATATAAAAATTCTATTTTTCTATCGAAGTTCAATATATAAAAATTCCATTTTTATTTCGAAGTTCAATATATAAAAATTCTATTTTTCTATCGAAGTTCAATATATAAAAATTCTATTTTTATTTCGAAGTTCAATATATAAAAATTCTATTTTTCTATCGAAGTTCAATATATAAAAATTCTATTTTTATTTCGAAGTTCAATATATAAAAATTCTATTTTTCTATCGAAGTTCATTATATAAAAATTCTATTTTTATTTCGAAGTTCAATATATAAAAATTATATTTTTATTTCTCTTCATATATATTTTCGACGCTTCATTCTATATAAAAATTATATTTTTATATTTCTGCTTTATACATAAAGATCGAATTTTTATTCGCTGCTCAAACAAATAAAAATCGAATTTTTATTACTACTTCAAATATGTAAAAATCGAATTTTTACTTCTATGCAATCATTATAAAAACCCGTATTTTAATCGCAATCAAAAACTGTATCCTTTACAAATTGAAAATCATAGTTTTCATGTATAAAAATCCTATCATTTTCATGTAGAAAATCATACATTTTCATATAGAAAATCCTAACTTTTCTATGCTTTTAAAAATCCAATTTTTATAAAACAAAATAAAATAAAACCAAAACAACGTCAGAAAACTCACTTCGTTCATCGGATAAAGAGGAGGAGGAGCGCAGGTGGTTGCTGGTGGTGGTGGGAGGCTGCAGTCAGCTGGTGAGACCATGCGGTGACCGTCTGGAAGGGTGCGGCGGCGTCATTTGATGGGCATCGCGGTCTCGAAGGAGGGAGGGCGAGGTCGTTCTCGAGGCGGAGGGTGGCAGGCGAGGTGGAGAACCGGTGGCGAGGTCCTGGGGGGGGCGACGACGAGTGGTGGCGGCTAGGGTTCCGAGCGCATCAACCATTTTTTTTTTCTTCTTATTTTCTGAAGACTGAATTTCGAGGGGGGGGGCATGAGTTAAAGGAAAAGGGAAGATATTTTTTTTCTATATTATATCTTAAAGTTGACTTTCACACATGACCTCTAAACGAGGCCCACCGCCTGTCGCCTATAGCGTTTCACCCCCATTCCGAACACAATGGGATATGCCACGCAAGCTGATTCGGCTGTTACAATCAGTTTTCGTTAGATTTACATTTAAATCACTATATTGAATTTTAAACGTACATTTCAAATTACCAGGGCCATATACTAATTCTAAAAATTCCTGAAAAATATTTTCTAGCTTCGTATTGACGATACGGTCCTAACAAAACTAGTTTCGTTGAATTCTGAGACCGTATGAAAAATGGCCAATTTCCAGTCGATTAAAATCAACTAAAACTGGTCAAACGCGTTTTCCTATGCCACGCTCACATTTTGATTCGAAAAATTATGAAATTTGGAATCTAGCAATAACTTAACATCACGGACCCAACAAAACTGGTTTCGTCGAAATCCGAGGTCGTTTGCAAAATTGCTATTTTTAAGGGCCTTATATATATATATAAATATATATATATAAATTCCACAGCGACTATTTCTAATTTTAAACTGGACATATCTTATCATTTCTAAGATGAAATCTCAGTTTGTTAACTTCGTTACAAAGATATAGTTATACAGATTCCAATATTTCTTGTTTCGTTCAATTCTAACTTATATTGAATTCTGTATATTCATTTGAAATTAGAAATCGAATTTTCGAACTACCGCGCCATTTTCAATTCTATTTATAATTATATATAATTATTAATATTCTAACGACGACGCGTATAATATATACGTTCGAATTATATTCAAAATAAATTTCTCGTCGAAATTATTTAAAATCATCTATTTTAAATATTCAAAATTCGCTAAAATTGCCGAAATAAAAATTTTAAACTGGCCCAGATTTTCGGGTTGTTACAATCTCCCCCACTTAAAACTTTTCGTCCCCGAAAAGGAACAAAGTCGAAAGTGGTTTGATTAATCAGCTCCACGCTCGATCTGACTTCTATTCTCCAACTTTTCAGTTTCTGAGAATTTTCAAAAATTTCAAAAATTTGGCTAACACCCTAAATTTTCGAAAAATTTCGCCATAACCTCCCCTGCACCGGGAGCATCGGGGAATTTCAAATAGCTTCCCCGGTCCTTCAGATCTCAAAAAGAAAAAGAAAAAGCCAAGCGGCTAGCCAATAGGCTCATAAAATCATCATCACCCAAACGAAACAGGAAATTATGTAGTAAACATGTACCTATTTGTCGAGCAAACAAATTTTATTCTCTGGCTCTAGCCTCCTTGCTATGACCTGTTCATTGATATATATATGTATATGCAAGCAAATGCGGCCAATTTTCAATACAATTCAATATGTGATTCAATTAGGCTAAATGGCTAAAAATTAGCTAACAAATAAACAAACAACACAAACATCAATCAATTATTGAATTAGAGTTTCAAATTCATAATTTTAATACATATACAAAAATCAAATTTTTAATGCCAAATCACAACAATAGGCCCTATCTAATTTTGGTTCTCACACCAGTCAATAGGAAATATATAGAAAGCCCACTTTCGTCACTCGAACATAAATTCTAATGATGGAGCTCCATCATCAAAATCATCTTCGGGCGATTAGAGTGTAATTCTATATCTATCCAGTATATTAAAATTTCGAATACACGCGGATCAGACGTATACGCAAAATCTATATATACTGGATTGTCCACATCAATATAAATAGATAACCAAATACGAATAGTTGATTTATATTTTCAAAACAAAATTTGTTTTCATTTGAAAATATACTCTTCACACTCGTTCTAGGATATTACTGATCCTATCTCTAACGAGTCATTCCCGTTGGATATTACTAATCCAATATCTGATGAATTCTTTCGAATGGTTCTAATGTGCCTTGTTCTCTGAGCTTGGTAAACCAAAGCTCTGATACCAAATGAGACGACCCGTATCTCCCCCATAAAGGAAAGCGCCGGATAGTTTGAGAACAAGCCACAACAGAATGCATACAAAAGAACATTTCGTTGTATATTACAACAATGCATCAGATTACAAGAATATACAGAGTATAAATGAATATTACACAGAAATATCAGATATTTAAATTACATTTAAATACATAGCAGCGGAAAATAATACAATACACAACTAGAAGAGATATACGGATACAAAGCTTTCCGGATATCGTTCCAGCTGTAAACCAGGATCCTGTGAATATAAATCTGCAAAACCAAAACTACTAGCTGCCCGTGTCAAAATAGGGGCACCCAGAGTTTAGGTTAAAACAATAAACTCCAGGTCAGTCATGTGACTTGTGTGAGAACTAAAACAGTTATTAATCTTTATTTTAAAGTTAGGTAAATCAAGGGACCACGCCGTATAACACGGAACGGGTTTCCTCCCAAGAATACCAGTGCATAAAACAAACAGCGCAATGCTAAATAAAGAAAAATGAAGCTGTTATAAGACCCAGGTCCCATCACACAATGCAACGCAGTCGAGGATAGGGTTTTCCCTTATAACAGCCAAAGAATGCTTGATACGTTTAAAACAAATCATTTGATACTATTATATGTGCATAGTGTATAAAACAACTTCAAATCATAAGTATCAATCATAGGCGGCATGAATGGCCCATAACACTATGTCGCCATATATAAGTTTACAATCAAAACCGCAAATGTCGTATTGGAAGTTGGGTTATCATTTATGGTATGAACCGAGGCTAGGGGCCAGATCCTCACTGATTCGAGACTGCCTAGCCCGAGTCTCAGGATCAGAGCTCGAGTGACCCTTGGATCGTCAGGGCCGGTCCACACGGAGTGGATTAAAATACCTGAGCACTACGTTTCGCCGCCCTTTGGGGCGTAAGCGAGCCAACTAAATGACTCCATCGGTTCGAGAACGACCGATCAATCCGAGGCGCCTCGCAACAGCAACAACCACATAAGTCAAACTCGTCAGGGCGTGTAAAACCACTGACGCCACTTTTAGCTAGGAGGAAACGTAGGCCCTCCCTGATGTTCGTCTCCCGTTTTTGATTCATACCGGGTGTGATACTCGCGAATCAACGTTACACAAAGCTACGCCACAAAGGCCGTGCTTCGATCATCAACCACAAGACTTTGCTTTTCAACAGAAGCCTTGATCATTTGCCACTTAGGCATGCCACACAGGCAATTCACTCCATGCGATTGATATCCATCAATATATAACCCCTGAGCTCGTACGTCTCAGAGAAGGGCGTTAAGCAAGAGAATAAATTCTCCGCCGCCAAACAGATATATATTTAATAGAGATCAATCACACGGACTAAAATCCAATGTCAGACACACAGTCCATTTACAAGTCCGTTCTGGGTCTGAACGAAACCGGAGGCACCTAGTACCCCGCATATCCATCGATCTCCAAGTACGTCTGGACGATCACCAACTGTTTCCATCTTCTTGGGTGTACAGCCCAATCAAGATCATCAGTAATCACCCAAACAACGTGAAGACTTCCGGTCTTCGACCATCGTCTTCATCTTCGACTTATCGTCGTATCAGTTATTCAGAATGGGATAAACCCGGTCTTTCCGAATAACTCGCGTATATTTTAAATAAGTGTTACACAAACACAACATACGCCTCATTCCAATTCATCAGTCACTAACCGTAAATTAATCAAGAGAATAATTCCCCAAATATTAACCCCGAAGGCCGAAACCAACATCAGATCAATATTCAGAAAACCATTCTGCTTGGCCAACCGACAGTTAGTTTCTAAATTTCACATTCATAGGGAAAGGTTCCCATTAATTTTATCCAAGATAAATTTCTTGAATTTATTCTTTAATCTATTTTTGAATATCAATTCAAACTAGTCGGGATTAACGAACCTTACCGAAGTAATCATTTGTTTTAATTTCCCCAATCCCAACCTATTCATCCCATGAAGTAAAACTGGTTATACTTCATATCTAACACCTCGGTGTTATCGGTAAATTCAATTACCATTTCACGTTCAAATCTAATTAAAGATTTAACTATCGCCTGGAGCAAAACTGGTGATACTCCATTTCGATTATTTCAATCTAATTAAAGATTCATTAAAACTCCACTTAGTTTTAATCTTCGACTGGGTTAAAGAATCAGTGTCATTTAAAACACGATTCACGATAAACCCAAAATCACATTCATTAATTATCGGGTTAAAGAACGAGTGTTATTTAAAACACTGTTCACGATAAACCCAAAAATCAATATTAATTCAATTCCAATTAAATATTATTTAATTGGTACACTTCATTAAATCTAAATAAAAAGATTTAATCTTTTCTCAACTGGGTCCAAGAACAGTGTTAGTGAAGACACCATTCACGACAAACCCAAATCACATTTGATATTAAACACAAGGCTCTGAATAGAAAATATATCGGCTTATATTCAATATCAAATTCTACGACTAACAAATGTCGTATTGGAAATAACGATATAAATATATCTTTCAAATTTCCATAACAACACCTGTATAATCACGAATTCCAACATCGAAATATTCCGAAGACAATTTCGATTCAAATCCACTCCAATGCAATCATTGGAAATTCTGGTTATTTTTAAAACCCTTTTCAAATTCAATTTATTTATTTAAAAATAAATAGAATTATATTTCTAGTTCAAAACTAGTTCATTTCGATAAAAATCTATTTTTCTCTTTTCAAATATGGAGTTTTTCATCCCAATTCTTCACAAATCATTTCTTATGATTTTACACAAATTATTACTATTTTTAATAATTTTATCAAGGCCCGTACAGTCGATTTCCATCAACGGCCATCGAACTGCACTTACAGCGACCTTTTTCGAATTTGATTTGGACGTATCTCCAAATCCAACCGTTAGATTTCAAATTTCTAACATTCGTTAGAAAGCTCTTTTCGATACGAACCCAACGGTTCCGGTTTTAGGAGAATCCGACGGTCGGATCTCCCGTAATGTCCGTTTGAAATAAACGGTCGAAATTCGCGAACTGCCGCGGCGCGGCGCGTTCTATTCAGGCCATTATATTATATATAATATATATAATATATATTTCGTCGATTTCGATTTAAAACGAATTATATAGATAGTTTTAAATTCGTTTCAAAAGAAATTTCAACTTCCTTTTCAATTCAAATCAAAATTGAATTCTTCTTTATAAATTCGTTTCAAAATTCATTTCTATTCAATTCAAATTTCAATTCAATTTGAATTCATTTCAATTCGTTTTCAATTCAATTTGAATTCGTTTTCAATTCATTTCGAAATCGTTTTCAATTCAATTCATTTCGAAATCGTTTTCAATTCAATTCTTTTCGAAATCGGTTTCAATTCATTTCGAAATCGTTTTCAATTCAATTCATTTCGAAATCGTTTTCAATTCATTTCGAAATCGTTTTATATTCAATTCATTTCGAAATCGTTTTATATTCAATTCATTTCGAAATCGTTTTATATTCAATTCATTTCGAAATCGTTTTCAATTCAATTAATTTTGAAATGAATAAAATCGATATAAATATCGTTTACGTCAAAATGGCGTCAATCTAATCAACACGGCTTCATAAATTTCTATTTTCAAATATTCTATTTCAAATATTTCTTTTTCAAAATAGTTGTTATTATCAAAATATTTCGTTCAACACATGACCAATCTCAATGAATGAGTACTGTCAACACATGAACTTTTATTTTATATCGATAAAGGTGTAAATTTTATTACTAAAATATTTCGTTCAACACATGACCAATCTCAATGAATGAGTACTGTCAACACATGAACTTTTATTTTATATCGATAAAGGTGTAAATTTTATTACTAAAATATTTCGTTCAACACATGACCAATCTCAATGAATGAGTACTGTCAACACATGAACTTTTATTTTATAATATTCTTTATTTTTCAAATTGGAATGAGGCCCAATCAATTACCATATAAAGTTAATTATATGGATTTTCATACAACACATGTATATAATAGCATGGAAAAATAATCAACCATCAACCAAAGTGCACTACACTGTATAAGCATCAAATATAGACATCTAATGCTTATAACAGCCTGTCAATCAATCGATCGACATATTTAATCAATCAGGATGAGTGAAATTCATATTTCATCCCAACACCCGTGTGGGGTTTTCAAACAATCAAACACAGATTTTATTTGTGCAGTTGGGCGATGTGTAAAATTTATCGTCCCAATCAATGTCATTCAAATAGGTGTACATAAACAAACCGTTCGGTTTATAAATGAATATTTTATTTTATTCACTTCACGTTAAAAATTATATTTTTAACGATAAAACATTTTATTTCAACCTATGAATTTCTATTCAATTCATTTACACAATAAAATGATATTTTTATTTTTTTCTAACATATTTTAGAAAATTTCGGCGGCATAACGGCACGATACTAGAAACGGGACAAGGCCTAGCCTTATCCCCGGTCTAGTGAAGGCCCACGCCATTCACTCATCAATCAAATCAATTTCATTTTGCAAACCACAAAATTTGGAGTAAGAGTCTAACCTAGCCTTACTCCTTCGCCTTATAACGGCGCACGTCTAATCCTAACCAATTTATCGATTCGATTTTTCACACCACAAACCACATTCAAACCAATATCGCAATCAATCACCAAACAGTCAAACAAACAAGTCCATGGTCTATGGACGATTGTGTCGGGTGCTACTAAACACCGTCTGCATCCTAGTATATATATATAACTAGAAAAATTAAATTGAAAGGTGAGAAGTTCTCACCTATAGCTATCCAAACATCTTGACTCTTCTTTGATAGAAATCTTCATTGTTTTCGCATCTTCGTCAGCTTCGTCGTCCGTAGCCACTACATATATAAAAATCGAATTTTTACTTCGCTATTCAATATATAAAAATCCATTTTTCTATCGAAGTTCAATATATAAAAATTCTATTTTTCTATCGAAGTTCAATATATAAAAATTCTATTTTTATTTCGAAGTTCAATATATAAAAAATCTATTTTTCTATCGAAGTTCAATATATAAAAATTCCATTTTTATTTCGAAGTTCAATATATAAAAATTCTATTTTTCTATCGAAGTTCAATATATAAAAATTCTATTTTTATTTCGAAGTTCAATATATAAAAATTCTATTTTTCTATCGAAGTTCAATATATAAAAATTCTATTTTTATTTCGAAGTTCAATATATAAAAATTCTATTTTTCTATCGAAGTTCAATATATAAAAATTCTATTTTTATTTCGAAGTTCAATATATAAAAATTCTATTTTTCTATCGAAGTTCATTATATAAAAATTCTATTTTTCTATCGAAGTTCAATATATAAAAATTCTATTTTTCTATCGAAGTTCAATATATAAAAATTCCATTTTTATTTCGAAGTTCAATATATAAAAATTCTATTTTTCTATCGAAGTTCAATATATAAAAATTCTATTTTTATTTCGAAGTTCAATATATAAAAATTCTATTTTTCTATCGAAGTTCAATATATAAAAATTCTATTTTTATTTCGAAGTTCAATATATAAAAATTCTATTTTTCTATCGAAGTTCATTATATAAAAATTCTATTTTTATTTCGAAGTTCAATATATAAAAATTATATTTTTATTTCTCTTCATATATATTTTCGACGCTTCATTCTATATAAAAATTATATTTTTATATTTCTGCTTTATACATAAAGATCGAATTTTTATTCGCTGCTCAAACAAATAAAAATCGAATTTTTATTACTACTTCAAATATGTAAAAATCGAATTTTTACTTCTATGCAATCATTATAAAAACCCGTATTTTAATCGCAATCAAAAACTGTATCCTTTACAAATTGAAAATCATAGTTTTCATGTATAAAAATCCTATCATTTTCATGTAGAAAATCATACATTTTCATATAGAAAATCCTAACTTTTCTATGCTTTTAAAAATCCAATTTTTATAAAACAAAATAAAATAAAACCAAAACAACGTCAGAAAACTCACTTCGTTCATCGGATAAAGAGGAGGAGGAGCGCAGGTGGTTGCTGGTGGTGGTGGGAGGCTGCAGTCAGCTGGTGAGACCATGCGGTGACCGTCTGGAAGGGTGCGGCGGCGTCATTTGATGGGCATCGCGGTCTCGAAGGAGGGAGGGCGAGGTCGTTCTCGAGGCGGAGGGTGGCAGGCGAGGTGGAGAACCGGTGGCGAGGTCCTGGGGGGGGGGGGGGGGACGACGAGTGGTGGCGGCTAGGGTTCCGAGCGCATCGACCATTTTTTTTCTTCTTATTTTCTGATGACTGAATTTCGAGGGGGGGGGGCCAGGAGTTAAAGGAAAAGGGAAGATATTTTTTTTTCTATATTATATCTTAAAGTTGACTTTCACACATGACCTCTAAACGAGGCCCACCGCCTGTCGCCTATAGCGTTTCACCCCCATTCCGAACACAATGGGATATGCCACGCAAGCTGATTCGGCTGTTACAATCAGTTTTCGTTAGATTTACATTTAAATCACTATATTGAATTTTAAACGTACATTTCAAATTACCAGGGCCATATACTAATTCTAAAAATTCCTGAAAAATATTTTCTAGCTTCGTATTGACGATACGGTCCTAACAAAACTAGTTTCGTTGAATTCTGAGACCGTATGAAAAATGGCCAATTTCCAGTCGATTAAAATCAACTAAAACTGGTCAAACGCGTTTTCCTATGCCACGCTCACATATTGATTCGAAAAATTATGAAATTTGGAATCTAGCAATAACTTAACATCACGGACCCAACAAAACTGGTTTCGTCGAAATCCGAGGTCGTTTGCAAAATTGCTATTTTTAAAGGCCTTATATATATAAAAAAATATATATATATAAATTCCACAGCGACTATTTCTAATTTTAAACTGGACATATCTTATCATTTCTAAGATGAAATCTCAGTTTGTTAACTTCGTTACAAAGATATAGTTATACAGATTCCAATATTTCTTGTTTCGTTCAATTCTAACTTATATTGAATTCTGTATATTCATTTGAAATTAGAAATCGAATTTTCGAACTACCGCGCCATTTTCAATTCTATTTATAATTATATATAATTATTAATATTCTAACGACGACGCGTATAATATATACGTTCGAATTATATTCAAAATAAATTTCTCGTCGATATTATTTAAAATCATCTATTTTAAATATTCAAAATTCGATAAAATTGCCGAAATAAAAATTTTAAACTGGCCCAGATTTTCGGGTTGTTACACCCCTTGTTAATGGCGACCTCCTTACCCCTTTCTGATCCATCTTCTTCCTCTTTCGCTTTTGATTCGGCCTTTCCACCTCTGCCTTCCAAACCCCCTAAACCCCCTCCTCTACCGGTCAATCCGATTTCAGTAAATCCTCCCTCGCGTCATGATGCCTTATCGGATCTGCCCTCCTCTAATCTTTGTTCCTATTTGATTTTAGATCAAGCCACTACTTCTCATGCAGCTGATATGAACCTGATTATTACTGCTAGACCTAGTTCTGTTGTCCATCATTCAGATCCCCCTAACTCCTCTTTTAGTCCAAATCCTATTATTGACATTTCTGCTAACACCACTTTTGCGTCAAACTCTTCTCGTTCATCGGCCTCAAATTGTGACCAATCTCCTGTTAAATGTGATTTTGCATCTCTTTTTAAATCTCTCCCTCGTAATGCAGGAAAGTTCAAACCTATTCACTACGACATTCCACGAGATTCAAATCGCAAGAAAATTCCAAACTTGGTCAAACAGGAGGGCATAAAATTCTGGAATGATTATTTAGTAGGGTTCTTCCTTGATGGCACCCTCTCTTACATTACTGTTGTTAATTTCTTAAAGAAATACTGTAAATTGAATGGAGACATTGACATTAAGTCTGATGGTTTCAACTTCTTTTTCAAATTTGCTGAAACTGACAAGGAGAAGATCCTACATGCAGACCCAATCTTCATCAGAGGGCGAATGTTTATTATTACGAAATGGGATCCTACCATTGGCAGCTCACAATCGCAAATACGGAAAGTTTCAGTATGGATCCATCTTCACCGCATACCGCTCTTGCTATGGACTTTGTATGGTATTAATTGGCTTGTGTGTCACGTGGGGAGACTCATCTGTTTTGATGAAAGCACAGAAAAGATGCAACGTTTTAGGTATGCAAAAGCACTGGTTGAGATTAACCCTGACTATGAGTTGCTGATTGTATCCCTATGGATGATCTTGGAGAGCACTGTCCGTCTGCACAAATCTCATATGACTGGAGACCTTCAATTTGTACCATCGGCAAGATGTTTGGACACACAACTTTGGAATGTGAACATAACAAAATCAATTCAGGAGAAGATGATGCTTAGTATTTCGATCATGAGACTGAAGTGAAGGCACATTCTGACTATAGAGAAAAAAGGGTTTGGAGGAATGACAATTCGAAAAGAAAATAAAGTGAATGGCATGAAGTTATTAATAAAAAGAAGCAAATTTTGGTCAGAAAACTAACAATGAAGGTAAACAAAGTGAACCTGGGCATAACCTCAACGCAAATGCTCCCAACGAAAACATTTCACTGAGTGAGATTATTAACAGTAAAGTGAATGAAGGAAATTTGGGTGAAGTGCTTATTATTGACAGTAGCGGTACGATTCATACCATTCATGAAGAATCTAATGGTATCGACAATACTGACAAGAATGAATCTCCTTGCAAGTCAATTAGCAAATCCAATAGTGCCAAGGGTAAGCAAGTTGGTGTGGATAGAGGAATTGAGCATGAGGGACTTCAAACCAGTAACAACTTTGCAATTCTGGAAAACTTATCTTCCATGGAACAACTGAATGATCGATCAACTCAAACACCAAATGTGAATAATGACTCTTCAACCAAGTCACGTCTAAAATCACATTCTGAGCCTTCTGATAACCAGTTCATGTTTAAAGCTCACCCAGACTCCAAATTTAACTATAAAATCAATTCTCCATACTCCCATCTTTCCTTGCCTCCTCATATCATTCTCCCAACTCCTATGTCTGCTGACAAAAATGATACCTTGCATGAAACTGAAAATCACCCAGACTCAATTGGTAGCAAAAAAGGTAAGAGAGGTAGGAAGAAAAAAGTTCAATCATCCACTTCTTCCCATCAAGATGATTTAAATGATGGAAAAGAATTCCCTCCTGATGAAACAATGCCTCTTTCTGCATTGAAAATACCAAAGAAGAGGCACACAAGAAAACACCCATCCTACTGATTTGGTGTTCCAATGGTGCACAGAATAGCTTTTTGGAATGTGCGGGGTTTGCATGAAACCTCAAAGCAATGTGATATTAAGGATTTTATCAAAAATAACTATATTCATGCCATCTGCATTTCTGAAATAAATCTTGTCTTACGCCTTACTTCTGAAGCCGCTTCTTTCATTTGTCCTGGCTGGATCTTCGATCATAACCTCTCTGATGCAAGCAATGGACGTTTGTTAACTCTTTGGAACCCAAGTATTTTCCATTTTATCAAGTTGAATTCATCATATCAATTCATTCACTACAAATGTCATCATTTGCCATCAAACTCCTTCTTTTTTCTTACTTCTGTGTATCCCGTAACTTAGTTGCTCAACGTCAGATTTTTTTGGACTTTATCCCAATGCTGCATAACTCTTCAGACCCTTGGATTCTTGGAGGCGATTTCAGTTGTATGTATTCATCTCTCCAAAAATCTGGTGGATGCTTACTCTCTGCCAAAGATATTGTGCCTCTCAGCCAAGCTTTGATTCTCTCATCTCTTACTCCTATTCCCAGCTTCGGTTTAGAGTTCACTTGGTCCAACAAAAGTAAAATCGACACCCCTACTCGTTGTAAACTTGACCACATCTTCGCGAATATTCATTTCTTTCATCACTGGCCAAATTCTTATTATCAAGCTTCTCACTCTTCCCTCTCTGATCATTGTCCTTTGATACTTGAGTGGGACAAGGATAAAACTATTAACAAGGGCATTTCCTCGTTTAATTTTTTTTTTTAATTTTTGGACTGAAAATGTTGAGTTTCAAACTATTTTTTTGCAGGCTTGGTCGCAACAGGTTCATGGAAATCCCATGCAAAGAATTCAAAGGAAGTTATGTTCTCTGAAATTCATTTTAAAAGTTTGGTCTGCGGAAAATTTTGGAAATAGATCCAAAAGATCCTATTTAATTAGACAAGAATTAGTCAGCATTCAAGAACAAATGCATTATCAACCCAACTGCAGTGGCTTGCTTCAAGAGGAGTGTTTTCTTCAACTACAACTGAGGAATGCATTGGACGATGAATTGCATGCATCAAGGCAAAAATCTTATTTAAAAAGAGAAAAGCAAGCAGATAGGAATACAACATATTTCCACAGTGCTATCAAAATAAAAAAGCTATGAATTCTATTCACATGGTTAAAGATATGCATGGCGTGCTTCAAAATTATGATGACAGCATAAACAAAGAGTTTGTGGATTATTTTAAGTCTATTTTGGCTTGTTCGGCATCCTCAAGTGTCAATGTGCGGCCACTCTTCCATATTCAACTTCCTTTTCTATCCAATGAACAATCATCCAGTATTGTTATAGCTGTCACGAGTGATGAGAACAAACAGGCGGTGTTCAGTCTTGATCCTAGTAGCTGTGGCGGGCCAGATGGTTTTAATGCACATTTCTTTCAAAAGTGTTGGTCCACTTTAGGGGATGAAGTCTCCTATGCAATTAAATTCTTTTTTTATGCGCAATCAGCTACCTACCAGTTTTTCTTCTACTGCAATTGCTTTGATTCCTAAGTCTGATAATCCAGTTTCTATTTCTGATTATCGTCCGATATCATGCTGCTCTGTTTTCTACAAAATTATTTCCAAGATCTTGGCTGTCAGACTGCAAAAGGTTATACCATCTATAATTTCGGAGAATCAATCAGCCTACATCAAAGGAAGGAGTATAAGTGACAACATATTAATCACTCAGGAACTTCTCTATGGTTACAACAGGAAAAATATATCTCCTCGATGTATGCTTAAGCTTGACATTAGGAAAGCATATGATTCTGTCTCATGGAATGCTATTCTGGCCATCCTATCTCGTATGAATTTTCCTTTGCCATTCATTGCGTGGATACATACTTGCATTTCTTCACCACATTATTCTATATCTCGCAATGGAAATTTGCATGGTTTCTTTCAGGGTATGAATGACGTCAGGCAAGGTGACCCCATATCTGCTTTTCTTTTCATAATTACTATGGAGTTGCTAAACTCTCTTCTCTTGGATAAAGTGAGGCAAGGCTTTCTTGATCTTCACCCCCGATGTAAGAATCCTATTATTACCCATCTTCATTTTGCTGATGATTTAATCATTTTCACTAAGCCAACTGTTCAAAATATCCAATGCATCTTCGACACCCTCGATTTCTTTCATAACATCACTGGCCTGAGAATAAATGTCAGCAAATCACAAATCCTTATAGCTGGTCTTCCTTTGAATATGAAAGAGGATATTATCAATTGCTCTGGTCTTGCTGAAATGTCCATGAATGCAAACTACCTGGGTTTGCCTTTGATTTTCTCAAGGATAACTAAAGCTCAATGTCTTCCAATTTTTGAAAAGATAATTCATAAACTTCGGCAGTGGACAAATTCCAAGCTTTCACAAGCTGGTAGATTAACTATTATTCAATCAGTTATTGCTGCTATGACCAACTATTGGATGAGGCATTATATCCTCCCAACAAAACTGATTGACATGATATCAAGTGCAATGAACAAGTTCCTCTGGCATGGTGATCCGTTTTTTGAGAAAATGATTCCCTTTGCTTTTCATAAAATTTGTGTCAGTAAAAGAAATGGTGGATTAGGTCTCACAAATCTTTATCAGTGGAATGCTGCAGCTATATCTGTATATTTTGACAAATTATTTGCTGCCAACAAAGGTCTATGGGCGCGATGGGTTCATGCTAATTTATTAGGTACAAAGAATTTTTGGACGATAAACACACCTTAGGCATGCAGTTGGAGCTGGAGATCATTATTGAATTTATGTGGAACCTTTAAGCAGTATGTCCAATGTAATTATCTTCATAATTCAAATCTACTCTTTTGGCATAGTCCTTGGGCGCGATCTAGTTTGATTCTCAGCGAAGTTGTAGACCAAAATGTCATGCGTAACTCGGGCATCCCTCGGTCTGCTTTGGTCGGTGAATACATTCAGGATGGTGCTTTAGTTCTGCCTCATAGTAGCTTGGATAGATTGATGCAGTTCTGGAATGAAATTGATAGCCAATTCTATATTTCCAGTGACAGCTCAATGCTTTGGAATGGAAAACCTCACTCAATTCATGCAGTCTACTATCTGTTATGTCCTAACAGAGAGATCTTTCCTTGGTATTCAAGAATATGGAACTGTGGTTACTCTGCAAAGGATAATCTTCTTCTTTGGAAGATTATGGCCAACGCCATTAACACTAAGAGTAAGTTGTATTTGAGGGGAATGGTTCAAGATGAAGTTTGTGTTTTGTGCCATAGTGAAGCTGAAACTAATACCCACCTATTTTTTGAATACTACTATGTGCATTGTATCTGGAGGCGTTTATTGGCAACTGGTGGTTTTATCTTCCATCCACTAGTAGTCAAATGGAATGGTTCAATATTTTTAAAGCGATGCGTTGGAAAAGTAACAAGACTATGGTGATGCTGCAGCTCTTAAAGAAATTTAAAGCTGGTATATGGAGGGAAAGAAATAACAGGGTTTTTGGCATCTGTAGTAATACTGCTGATCAATTATACACAATTATTCACAGTAGCATGCTTAAGAAAGTTAAGATGTAAAGTTTTGTTAGTTCCTTTGTGTACCTTCTCTCTAGAACAATATAATTATTTCGTGTAAATAAATAAAAGTTTCCTCTTGCCTTTCAAAAAAAAAAGCAGATTTTTAATTTTTTTCCCCTAAATACAAACATAGGGTTGCATCTGATAATTTGATATTGAATTATGATTCTGCCTTTCTTATGACTCTTTGTGTATCTATTTTGTTTCATGTATGTTGTTATTATAGTTGATAAATACATGTTGAGACTGTAAAATAAAAAATGTCATAATCAATAATTAATTTTACTTAACAAGTTGTTCTTCAGTATTAAAAAGATAAAAGTATTTATCTTTATCTGGAAAACATAAAAAATATACATTTTCTTCTTAATTCAGTTCCTCTATCGGTAAGATCTTCCCTACTATGTTTTCTACTTTGTTAGCAATTTTAATTGCATTGTAGTACACAACATACAAAAAAGGTTTACGTATGCCAAATTCACAAAAATGTCATCCACCTCTTTGTTAATGGCGGCCTCTTAAGTAAATCCCTCTTCTTCTTCCACCTCCTTCGCCTTTGACACTGCCTTCCCTCCCCCACCCTTCCGTTCATCTCCGCCTGTTCCCCCCGATCCACTAATTTCAAACCCCTCTTCTAATAAACCCTCTCATTTGAATTTTAGATCTAGTCCTTCAGATCCGCAACCTACCCCTATTAGATCTGCTAATCCTTCATCATCTGGCGCCTCCTTTCCGGTGTTCACTAAGAAAGACTACGCATCCCATTTTAATTCACTCCCTCACAACGCAGGAGCCTATCAGCCCAAGCACTTCGACATTCCTAGGGATAACATTCCACAGCAGATTCCAGAGTCAGTCAGATCTAAAGATATGCAATACTGGAGCAATTTTTTGGTGGGCTTTTTCCTAGATGGTAATTCTTCATACTCCATGGTGGTAAATTTCTTAAATCGTTTTTGGAAATTAGATGGAGAATTAGTATTAAATCAGATGGTATGCACTATTTTTTCAAATTCTCCAATGATTCAGATAGGGAATTTTTTTTGAAATCTGATCCTATTTTCATTAAAGGACATATGTTCATCATAACTAGATGGGATCCAACAATAGGAAATTCACAGGCATAGATTAAAAAAGTTTCCATTTGGGTTCATTTTTATTGTATTCCGACAATTCTTTGGACTTTATTGATATAAATTGGTTAGCTTGTCATGTCGGGAACTTGATATGCTTTGACACTAGCACAGAAAAGCTTCAAAGATTTAGGTATGCGAAAGCTCCTCAGATTTTGATATTCCTGATAAGATAGTGGTAGGAGGTTTAGGTAAAGATTGCCCTTCAGTTAAATTATCCTATGATTGGAGACCCAAAATATGCACTGTTTGTAGGGTATTTGGTCATACAACTAGCAGTTGTGAGTTTAATATCCATGCAAAAGATAAACATGATAAGCATGTTGAGGATCTTATTGATCATCATCAGCAATTTAATAGGAAAGGTACTACTAATACTAATCAAGGTAATTGGAAATCTATTAGTACAAGAAATGCTAAGTATTGGAGAAAGAAAGGGGTTCAGAATAGTAGTAAGACAATTGAAAAAGATGTGACAAATGTTAATGATAATCCCTTTAATATTCTGGAATCAGAAGCAGATGGTAGCAATAGTCATGAAACTGCTGACGTAAATAATGTTAATAATGGTAATGATGCTGATCATATAGATGTTAACACGGATAATGCCCTTGAAGCTGCATTAGATTCTGATACACCAGAAAGAAATAATATTGATAAAGAGGTTCTTAATAATGTGATTAACAATGTTGCTCAGTTTGCTGAAGACGCGACTCTGCAGGGTAACATATTAGAAGGCCATAGCAATGAAACTGTGCAAACACCAAAGTCTTTATCTGGTAACAACACTTCAAGTTCTTCAGATTCCTCACAGACTTATCTAGGCCAAATACATCCATTTCTCCTGTCGATAAAGGTTTGAAGCTTACCCCATCAGCTCATATTCCTTCACGGTCACCGGTCTCTCCTTATGCTAACTTGAAGCCTCCTCAAGATATTAATTTACCTCCTCCAATGGTCACCAGTTGTGATTTAACTTTTCCACTACTTAATACCTCTTTATCTTCTCTATCCTCTGCAATTCCTACGAGTTCTCTTCCTTTTTCATCTAAACCCAAGAAGCTGAAAGGGAAATTCTGGGACGACTCTGATTTAGATGATGGTAATGACTTCTTGCCAGAGGATGTGATGCCGCTTACCAACAAGATGAAACGACATACCAGGAAGAATCCTGGTGCCATATTTGATCCTGTCTTAAAATGAGTTGCTAGCGACAGCTTTACAGAGTTATTGGTAAACTGTGACGAGAACCTTTGCGGTTTGGAATTGGTTTATGGGGATGATTCATTGCATGTTTCTTTCTTTGCAATTTGAATATAGAAATTTTCTGCTTGGTGCTGCTGCTGTGATTCTGTGTGACGTAGTATCTTCACCTTGATATGAATAATGTTGCAATAAAGTATGCTTCGTGTTTATTTTTGTAATCAGTATTGTAAGTTCAAGGCTAGATATTCAAGAGTCTGTATTGCTTTTGCATTTTAAGTCGATGTAACTCTTGTTTTTGTGAATAATAAAATTTTCACTTTCCTTTCAATATATACATAACAGACACTTAAAGCTAGTATTACATTGTATAAAAATTATATACATGAGCAGGCATATCACAGTTAAATCACTTATCTTGTGTAATTTTACATGATTTGATTGAAGGTGTTGGCATAAGTACCAACCGAAAACATGCAACGTAATTACATTGCAAGGCTATAACACTATCAACATTGTTATATTTCAGCATAATAAAAGTGGATTCCAAAAACAGTACTGATGTTTCAAAAGATAAAGTAAATACAATAACTAATATATATGTACATATACAACCCAATCTTCAAAAAGTCCTAGTTACGAAACAAAAGATACAAAAGGAAAAATTATAATTAATGACATTATTAAATTTAATTTACAATAGCAATCTTTTTGCACGTTTATCTCATCCGCAGGTAAATAAACTAATCACATGAGTATTTCTTCTAGCTGCATTGATGTCAAATCATCTTCCTTGCAAGGTGTCAGTAGCAAAGATCCTACTTGTGAATCTACGAGTCATTATTAGTCATAAAATATATTTAAAGTGATAAAACACTTTATCTATTTAGACCCACAAAAGTAGAATTTAGCAAAAACAACATAGATCAACAAATAAGAACTCAAAAAAATGTTTATAATATAAAAGATAAGTTATTTTATCTTTGTTAATTTGTTTAAAACAAAAGTATAGTCTATACAATGAAGCTACTGATATGTATTAGCTAAAAAATACAATAGAACAAAGATATATACATTTATCTTTTCAGCGACATTTACTATTTATACATTCATATTTCTCACCACTCGTATCATATACAACAGGTATCATGGCATACCTTTATGACTTCATGAAACAACAAGTTAAAATAGTAAATTAAAGGAACATTTGTAAAGATTTTTAAACCTAAAAAAATAGATGCAATTATCTTTTCTAAATCTGAAATAAAATAAGATATTTGATGTAACTTATATTTTATCTTTTAATACAAGATACATGCAATTATATTTTTTAAATTTGAAATAAAATAAGATATTCTAATAAACAATTAAAAATTGTTAACTACAAAAATACAATTTTGTAATCAAAAGTCCAATTTTATCATTAAAACTGCATATTTGCAACTAACAATTAACATATGACAAATATATTCAATTATGTTTTTTAAATATGAAGTTTAATTTTGAAAAGATAGATGCAACTATCTTTTTTAATTTGAAATAAAATAAGATATTCTACAAAACATTTTATAATTGTTAATTACAAAAATGCAATTTTGTAATTAAAATTTAATTTTTATCATTAATATTGCATATTTGCAAATAACAATTAACACATGACATATATATTCAACTATCTTTTTTAAATCTAAAGTTCAATTTTTGAAAGATAGATGCAACTATATTTTTTAAATCTAAAATAAAATAAGATATTCTACTAAATTTTAAAAAATTGTTAATTACAAAAATTAAATAATGTAATCAAAAATTAATTTTTATCATTACTGAATATTTGCAACTAACAATTAACACATGACGTATATATTCAACTGTCTTTTTTAAACCAGAAGTTCAATTTTAAACAGATAGGTGCAACTACCTTTTTTATATCTAAAATAAAATAAAATATTCTAATAAACATATAAAAATTGTCAATTACAAAAATGCAATTTTTTAATCAAAATCTCATTCTTATTCAATCATTTATAACCTCATTTATAATTTCCTTCATAACAGCTAAGAAACGATGGCGGCCTTGCTACACTCTCCACCTCCTCCATCCATCTCCTTCTCCTTTATTCCACCCTATTACCCATCTCATTTAAAATTGTTACCCAAACCCTCGTCTACGCCACCACCAGATAAACCTATTTTGTCCCATCCACCACTACCATCGAAACTAGTCCTATCTCAGCCACTAAAACACAATCCATCACCTCCAATTGTAATCAACTGCGCATATTGAAAACACATCACAAGAAATTGTAAAAACCTAAAAATCTATTATTACAATCTCTTGGGCCAGACAAATACTCAGTGTCCCAAGAAAGTATATAATACCCAATGAAATTAAAGCACACGTTTTTCTTCTAATTGAAACACTGCATTGCGTGTCCCGAAAATTCTCAATCAAATCAACAAGAATAACATGTCACCTCATCCTTCTACCAAAACAAATATTACACCAACCACATCACCTACACATCAATCTCCCAAACCCAAAACAATACCTTTTCCTTCTAAAAAATACAAAATGGCTTACTTCACAGCAAACATAGTCTCTGGGCACTGGACTTTGAACCAAGTGCGACCTACACTCGCTCGCCAACTTGAGAGAGATGACTGGGCAAGTTGGATCATCAATAACAAATGCTTTTTATTTTGCACCCCAACTCATTCATCATACGTCCAGGCCATGCAGTTGGGTACACTGTCTAAATCAGCAAGTTGCTTTGGTGAGAAAATAGTCTTAAGCCCTTGGTAAGATTATGAGAACGATCCGAGACCCAATCTTGATCCTGTTTCATGGGACAGGATTGAGGGCTTTCCGGAGTTTTTCAGAGATAATTTCGAAGCAGTAAGTGAAGCTTTAAAGACTGTGGGTAGAGTAATTGAGTTAGACTCTTGTGAACATTCGCATATTGGTTATCGCTTTCTATTCCAAAAAAAGCATTTTTACACGGGTGTGGGTTGTCAAATGGATTTTGTTGCTCACATCAATAAATCTGAATATTTTTTGAAAGTGAAACGCTGGGATCTTCCTCATTATACTAGATTACCACAAGAAACTCTAATAGGCTTTGAAGAGAACAAGTTGTATTTTCTTGATCAGAGGGTATACAGTGAGGTCCAACAAGACGTCAACACAAGTGATCGATTTGATATGATGGGTTATGAGCCGAAATCTCACTCATCCAGACTGTGGGAAGCCGTAAGAGATAAGTCCATTGAAGTCATTTGTTGGCTAGTTTTTGAACCAAGCCACCAAGGGTATGAAGACTTGCATTTGGTGAACAAGAACGCTCACACTTGGTGAACAAGGATGGATCATGGTGGAATGAATTTATGAATAAACTGACAATGAAAGTCTGGAAATTTTGAGGCTTACCTGGACGATAGCTCGCAATGTACATATAAATTCAAAAGACTGAGGTCAAACGATAAACGAAACAATAATTGGAAACCTAGCCTGATATTTATAATTATCAAAGGACACGACTATTCAAAACATCGCAACCGTACAAACAGATGCAATTGTTGATTCACATCCTTCTGGGAAAAGGTACTTTAGCAATTTCGAAGCATGTTCCATCCCTGATAAAACACACTTTGAGGTGGCAAAATGTTGGCTAGTTTTTGAACCAAGCCACCAAGGATATGAAGACTTGCATTTGGTGAACAAGGATGCTCACACTTGGACACATCCAGTTCGTGATCCACTTTCCCCATCGGTTTGTGGTCTGCTTCCTCCATCCACTCATGACACTTCAGGGTAGACCCCGCTCGTGGAGGATGCATCACGACCCGCTTGTGAAGGACCATCAGGACCCGCTCGAGGATGACTACCACGACCCGACCACAAACTCAGAAGATTATGGACATGACTTAGTCCTCCACGAGCCGCGAATTCAGGATCTGGTGACACCGGTCCATAGCTGTCATATTGACCATTTCTCCATCAAGCCATGAAACAGTCCGAGATCCTCAGGATCCGTGCCACGTGTCCTCACGAACCGCCTACATATATCACCTATAAATAGCCCTATACTTAGCATTTTTCAAGATCTTTTTGGCAATCCTGAGCATTTTTTCCACCATATTGTTCCTCCATTATTTCTTATCAGTATTATCTTGAAATCACTAAGTGAACCATCATTGTAAAAGTGAAATTGAGAGAAATAATTGATTGTATTTGCATTCAAACATATAATCGAAATCATATAAGGTGGACGTAGGCTCTTTAACGCCGAACCACTATAATTTGGTGTGTTTGTTGCATTTTCTTTCATTTCTAGTTATTGCAATCTGCAATTCTAGACAATTTGGGTGTTAGAGCCATAATTTGGTCTAACATTTTGGTGCTTTCACTGAGAATCGAAGTCTCAGCATATCGAATTATTGCTCTACTATTTGGATATTCAAGTCCAAAGAAAATAGTCCGAATTTCCACTGTTTTGGTTTTTAAAGATTTCAGCAAAGTCAAGACATTATGGCTGGAAAGAAGTCCAAGGGTCTGCGACCTTCATGAGCAAACGAAGCTGCAAACGAAGCAAATGAAGAAAGTGTTCGCGAGCAGGCTGAAGTGGAGTCCCCAGCTCATGGCTCATGGGGGCGATTCGACCCGTGGAAGGGGTCACGACCCGACCGAAGGATGCCATCACGAACAACCCTCAACAGCAGGTCACAAGCCAACATCAGGGAGTCACCACGAACCGTCTCCAGGGAGCCACCGCGAGCCGACTTCAGGAGGACATCACGAGCCAGGAGCCTGAAGAGGGAATCATGAATCGCCCTCACCATAGGACCATGACTCGACCGTGAAAGGAAATTATGGCCCGTCCTGCTCGTGCTGGTGCTTCTGCTTGATCTGGCTCGAGTACTTTACGTCCAAGAGCTAATGCTGATGATTAGTTACATGTCTCTGCCCCGGTAACTAAAGGAGATCTCTCTCATGTGCTTAATATGTTGGATAGGACGAATGATGAGTTGGCAGCCCAAAGGCAAGAGAGTTCCTTGTTACGACGAAATATTATTGTACTGGACAGACGAATTGATGACCTCCAAAGGTAGAGCACACCTCCGCCGGCTTATCCTCCTACTCCATAGTGTTCATCCTCTTCAAAGAAGCCTCCAAGACCTCCACGACGACCATTGGAAAGGGCTGAAAATGTGGAGCAGCTTCGATTCAGATCACTTCCTTCTCGAGAAGAGGTAGCCCTCAACCTGGGACCTGATAATCGTAACTTGAATGATCCCGCTCCGTTACCTAGGAATCGAGGCATTGTTGACCCTGTTCCATTACAACCCCATCGCCGCATGATGGACCGTGGCAACAAAGGACAGGGAAGTTCTGCTTAGGCACCAGACTTCGCGGCAACACGTCGATGAGATGTTGGAGGGCCCCGCAGGGCAAGGAGTGTTGGTCCTAAATCTACATTGACCCATGCTGACGTTGAAGCAATGGTTAGGCAAATCAACGTGGATAGCCGTGGACAGAGAACAAGAATTGGGGTATAAGCTGCAGAGAACGAGAATTGGGGTATAAGCTGCAGTCATATGCCCTTTACTGATGACATATTAGACGTCTGGTTCCCAAGGAAATTCAACATGCCATCTATGAACCGCTATACGGGCAGGACAGATCTAGTTTAGCATCTAATTAGGTATTCATGGTACATGAATGCCACCGCTGCTCCTGACGCAGTAAAATGTAAAGCATTCTGATATTCCTGGAGGATGTGGCATTAATGTGGTTTGCCCGCTTGCCGGCACGATCGATCTCCAGTTTCAGGGAATTGAGTGAACAATAACTTTGAGGTCCTACTTAAACCGTTTTAACTTAGCGGTCACTAAGGTCAGAGATCCTCATGAACAGACTATCTTGATGGCCCTAATTGACGGAGAAAAGGATACTGAGTTTGGAAGATACTTAGCCGGCAAGTCACCGCTGACTAGAGAAATATTCTATGAAAAAGCTAACATCAGCTTACGTTAGGAAGAGATATATGCCAATCGGAAGAGAAGGGCCACCTATAAAGAAGATATACAGAGTAACGTGGCCATCAAATAATCCGTCGATAGTTCGGGAAAGGTGAAGGTTAACGTTGGAAATAAGAATCAGGGCAATGGCCGCCAATCTGGGAATAACAGTCGGAAAAAGAATCGGGGGAATGATTCCCAGAAGAGACCTTGGTTCAAAGCTTTTGAAAACTTCACACCGTTGAATGACACATTAAAAAAATATTTCCCTAGATACCTACAACATCCTTCAGTATAAAAGGCCTCCACCGAGAGATTCAACAGAGAAAGAGTGTGAGACAGGAAAGTTCTGCCTTTTCCATCAGACCTATGGCCACTCCACCAATGAATGCCGCCATTTGAGAGACGTCGTCGAGAAGCTACTTCGTGAAGGAAAGTTGAACGAATACAAGGTTGCTCCGAGAGATGGGGCAAGCCGGGCAGGCCTCAAATCAAAACCAACCTGCTGCTAGACCTACTGCTCAGCAGAAAGGAAAGAACAATGTCATCAACACTATAGTAGGAGGACCTCATCCTACTGGACACATCTTTAGGGTAATGGATCAATATGTGAATGCGGCCAAACATCTCGAAGTAGGGGAGTGCAGTAATCCTGATATTGCAGTCCCAGTAAAGAAACACAAAACGATATCCGACGATGTCATCTTTCATGATAGAGATAGTGTTGGGGTTCATGCCCCCATCGAGGACCCTTTAGTGATCATAGCGACTATCGGTCCTACTCTGGTTCACAAGGTGTTGGTGGACAATGGAAGTTCAGTAAACGTTTTGTTTAAGAAAGAATCTGATCAGATGAAGCTAGAAGCGAAAGATTTGAAGCCCTGTGATGGATGGATATGTGGCTTCAATGAAGCCTCAACATCCTCGATTGGATATGTGGAATTGTCAATAACTTTGGGAGAAGGAGATCAATGGAGAGTGAGAATTCTTCCGTTTGTGGTATTGGATATCGAATCACCTTATAACGCCTTCTTGGGCCGACCAACCCTAGCAGAATTCAGGACTTGTATTGTGCCTTGGTGTTTATTGTTAAAGTTCCCAACAGATGCAGGAGTAGGAGCAGTCAGAGGTGATCAAATCGCTGGACGAGCCTGCTACATAGAAGAGTTGAAGTTGTTGCTCAAAGGATTAAACATAGAACCAAAGGGCACTCCACCACCTGCAAAGGAGGATTCATCATAGCAATTAAAGACGGCCCCAAAGGAGCCGCCCAGAGAACTACCCTAGGATATAGATCCCAGAGATGACGATGAACCCGGGGGCATAATGGCAACTCCTAACGAGACGACTGAGGATATACAGATCGATGATGATGACCCAGCGAAGGTCTTGAAGATTGGATCCCAGTTAGACCCCCTTCGTGCAAAAGAATTGACCGACTTCCTAAGGGCCAACCTGGATGTGTTTGCCTGGACCCATGCAGACATGTTTGGAATATCCCCATCAATTATGCGCCACTCCTTGAGCATCAACCCGAAGCATCCACTTGTTAAGCAGAAAAGGCGAATGCTTGAACTTGGAGAGGTCAGCTGCCTTAAAGGAAGAAGTCGAGAAGTTGAGGAGCAATGGATTCATTAGAGATTCAACTTACCTAGAATGGATTTCAAACTCGGTTTTGGTAAAAAAAGCCAACGGGAAATGGCGCACCTGCATCGGTTTTTCAGATTTGAACAAGGCTTGTCCGAAAGACAGTTTCCCACTACCTAGAATTGATCAATTGGTGGATTCGACGGCGGGTCACGAACTCCTCTGCTTCATGGGTGCATATCCTGAATATAACCAAATTCCCATGCATGTTCCGGATCAGGAGCATACCAGTTTCATCACAGATTTGGGATTGTACTGCTATGTAGTGATGCCTTTCGGCTTAAAGAACGCTGGAGCTACATATCAACGCTTGTAAACCAGATGTTCTATAGTCAGATTGGGAAGATGATGGAAATGTATGTTGATGATATGCTTGTGAAATCCAGACAATAATCCAACCATACTACTGATTTAGCAGAAATGTTCGACGGCGATACGGGATGAAGCTCAACCCTCTAAAGTGTTCATTTGAGGTAGCCTCTAGAAAATTCTTGGTCCTTATCGTCAGCTCGCGTGGAATTGAACTCAATCCAGATCAGATCGCAGCAATCAGGAATATTCAAGAACCAAGGTAAATCAAAGATGTGCAAAGCCTCGCTGGGAAAGTAGCCGTGTTAAGTAGATTCATATCTAAAGCTATAGATAAGTGCATTCCATTTTTTGATTTGACAAAGCGAGGGAAGCGCAATTTAAAATGGACTCCTAGTTGTGTAGAAGCATTCTAGAACCTCCTGAATCATCTGGAAAACCCCCCGATATTGTCCAAGCTGGTAGATCACGAGGACTTGTTCATATACTTGGCAGTATCATCCCACGCAATAAGTTCAGCCCTGGTAAGGGAAGAAGATAAAGTTCAGAGACCAGCGTACTACGTAAGTAAGAAGCTAACGGCGGTAGAGCGGAACTACCCAAAGATAGAAAAGCTTGCGTACAGCCTGCTGATCGCATCTAGAAAGATTCGCCACTACTTTCAAGCTCATCCCATCACTGTATACACTGATCATCCGCTCCGACAAGTGTTACAAAGACCAGAGGCATCGGGAAGGCTACTCAAATGGAACATCGAGTTGAGTTAGTTTGACCTGAACTTTCAGCCCCGAAGATCGATAAACGGGCAAGTGTTGGTGGATTTTATAGCAGAATTTACTATCACGGAGGACGATGTAGTGAATGAAGAAGCTGATACCTCAACATCACTAGTTGACCCCAACGCCTGGAAACTGTATACTGACGGAGCCAGGAAAGACAGACGGTCTGGTGCTGGAGTTGTGCTTGTAACCCTTGAAAAATGATCAATATATCATGCTTTGAGATTAGAGTTCCACGCCATGAACAACGACTCAGAGCATGAAGCCTTGATTGCTGGGCTTAGGCTTGCAAAGGAGTTGGGGATAGCAAAGCTGGATATCTTTTGTGATTCAAAGATAGTTGTGAACAAGGGTAGCGAAAAATTTTAGGCCAAAGGGCGAAGGCTGGTATCATACTCAAAGGTAGTGAGAAAAATTCTAGAGGGCTTCGAACGCTACAACATAGCACATATCCCCCGATCAAAGAACTAGAGGGCAGATAAGTTGGCCCAGATGGCTAGTTCTGACAACCCTAAGGACACAAAGATGGTCCCGATAGAGGTACTACAGTCTCCAAGTATCGATCAGATGGAAATTGATCCTGTACTGGACACTGAGCCAGAAAGGGAATCATGAATGACACCCTTAAAGAACTTCCTGATAAATGGGACACTTCCCACCAAAAAGAGCGAAAGGCGTGCTGTCCTTCGCAAGGCCTCCAGATATGTCATGCAAGGCGAAGTTTTATACCGACAAGGTTCTCAATGCCGCTCCTCCGGTGTATAGCCCACGATGACATAGAAAGGTTGTTGAGAGAAGTTAACGAAGGCGAATGTGGAGACCACAATGGAGGACAAACACTGGCGAAGAAGATACTGCGATATGGCTATTTCTGGCATACCGTGAACAAAGATACAAAAAAGTATGCAGGACGTTGCAACGCATGCTAGAAGTTCTCGAAGATTCCCAAAGGACCCCTAGCCAGTTGAAAACGATGATGAATCCATGGCCCTTCGCTGTGTGGGGAATTGACATTATTGGAAGCCTCTCCATAATGAAGGGCAGAGTGAAATTCGCCATTGTAGCCAGGGATTACTTTATTAAGTGGGCTGAAACCGAACCATTGACCACGATCGCAACCAAGAGGGTTGTAACGACCCAAAATTTTCCGATCTTGATTATCGATATTAATACATATCTTGTTCACATATCGACTAATCAACCATCAGAGATTAAAAGATCATTAATAGAAAGAAGTTAGAGGATGAGGAATAGAAAGAAAGTTAGAATAGAAGAAAAAGAAGAACTGAACACAACAGAATCAGATTATAACGAATCTCACAGCAGAACTGAACAAAATATATTATATAACATCTTAAAATACAAAATTGTATTTTACTTACATACATCATCAGAGTACAAATCATACATAACATAGCGGAAATAAACTCGATATATCTAATGTTGAAGACCCTGCTCCAAGCTCTTTCAAGTGAATCTGTAAAATCCTGAAACCACTTGGCTACCCATAAAAATTTGAGCACCCAAGAGTTTAGGGAAAACATAGAGAAATAAACTCTAGGTCAGTCATGAGACTGGTATGAGTAAACAATTTTAAATAGCTTGATTTTTGGTTCAAAAATCTTTTCAAAAGAAAGGATAATCGTAAGACCAAATCCACACATAAATATGGACGGTTTTTACCTTACGATAACCCAAAACATTTTTGAAATCATATATATCATCTGATATTATGATAGTGTCTAAATACAAATAAATCTCAATCTAGTGGAACACTTGTATCTCATGCTCCACATATATATAGTATACAATCAAAACCGTGGACGCTTATTAGAAATTGGATTCCGACTATGACAAGGTATGGAACCACCTGCCGATAGTGTATCTCTAAATGCGAATACACTGGGTTCAAAAAGAACATCTTGCAACCCGGCCACACATGACCGACCACTCGTTTCTCTTGAGTGTATCGAATGTATATCACCAATGGTTGGGATCAACAGCCGTTTCCCGAAAAGGAACGCCATCGATAGATTAAAGAAGCAAAAGGAATTTCTCTAGATAGGTGATTATACACCCTAATGGGAGTGACCCACATAGCCATGTTGCCTGCCTGATTTTTGTCATTTCCCGGTTGTGAGGCTTGAGGTTAGAATTTACCCTTAGAACATCTGGTTATTATTTACTTTGAATGCCACATTGTCAGATCCGTCAGACCACTGACTGACGTCCACAAACATACTCTGGATGTAAAAGAAGGGCCATTCTTTGCCATCAACTTGGTATATTTGTAAAAATTAACGTACATGGTTTTTAGGAAATACTTTGTTAGACATTCGTCTATACAAGTCATCTAGGAACAGGATGAACCGAAGGTACTCTCCTACTGCATCTAATATAGGAATCACCCCATGGATCAGTAGCGAATAGTCCTTGCAACTCCGTAAATTTCAATTTCGAAAGAATCACAAGTTATAATAAATCCAGTGGCCAAACCAGAGAAATTTTAAACAAGTAATTCTTCTGGTCATGAAGATCTACGGTCTTTAAATTCTTTAAATCATAAAATCATCCTTGCAAGTTAGTCTAAGAATCATACAGTTAGTTCGAAGTGGTTTTGGATCCAGTTCCCATCCTGGTCTCTTCGAACTAACACATTGGGGATATTATTTGATAGTCAGTGTTTTGACTATCAAATTTAAACTATGTAGATAAATCAAATTGTTATACCAATTATTTTATAATTAATATAATTTTTATGGCATGTTCATTCACATTAATTAACTCGTACAAGTTAAAATTATAATTATAGAACATTAATAAATATCAGACAATTAAAATAGAACTGTCAACATTTTATATAAAACATATCTAGATTGATCACCTTATAGCATACCAGATGATTTACAACAATCATTCATAACAATTAATGATGGTTTGACGTTTAATTTCAAATTAAATAATAGTTTGAAATATAGATCTCGATTAACAACTAATTTTTCATCATTTAATTTCCCAAATTCATTTGAAATAAATTCATCGATTTATAAAATCATTTATCTCATTTACAATAGTGTATATATAATATATATGAATATTAGAAATTCGAACTTAATTTCAGATGATGACACCTAGTTGTAATTATGATATTCCATTCCTATGTCATATTTTCTTATATGTATACGTATATATATATCCTTCTTACTTCTATTGAAATCAATTTTATTTAAAATTTATTAAAACTACATGGATTTCCTATCCCATTTCAGCACACATTTTCATACACGTACATTTACTTTATCATTTCCAAAAAATTATCCAATCGGACTTCTACTTCTTAGATTATATTATACAATGCTTAAATTTAGTAAGGGACTTGAATTTAAAACAAACAATTGTATTTTTTGTTATATTATTGGCCCGTAGGCCCAATAGAACACTAGTATAATCAGCCCGGTCCAAGTCTCCAAATAGAGAAGCCCATCTCCTATATTTTTATTTTATATAATTAAAACATTAGAATAATGAAAAAAACTTTAAATTTTGTAAACAAAAAAATCCTTTACGTAGGCCCACTCGGCCCAAATGCTTTATGCATCAATCCAGGGTCCGATCCCTTAATCCCTATATTTTTTTTCTTTTAATTCTAGCAGACAAGTGAAATCCAAGAATCATGGTTAAACACAAACATATCTCCTATTATAGTTACACAACATTTGATTTGGCTACCCAATCTCCAGTAAACCATGGATCGAACCATATTGATCCCTCTCCTTTACTTTTGCCCATTCTTTCCTTTCTTTCTTTTTGTTTTTAGTCCTTCACTATCTCTGTGCACCACTTTATCCGTTCTTATGCACACTCGCCAAGGTGATGATATTGCCTTCATCTCCATCACCCCAAGTGTCACTTCCACCGTCGAACTTAGCTCCACCACCCTAAATTCTATCGCAACATTAAAATGGATTTTGGAGCTTCAGCATAAGCTCAAAAATTAAACCCTCTCCACTAAACCACTTCGTGCTTCCACCACGAGCCATCAGCCACCTCCGTACTTCACCCCTAGATTAGTGATGACCCACCGGATGTATCTTCCTCCCACCGATCGCCTGCAATGTTGCCATGGAGGTATAGTTTACTAGTATACTCAACCTACCCAAAAGCAGTACTCGGTCCCTCTGTAAATCAAATCTTCCTAATATAGTCATTTAAAAATTCTTGTTATATTTTTCCTATGATTACTGACATCCCATGCTCCCCTGACTCCACCGCCATCGACCACAATCGATTACATTGCCTAAATTATATCAAATACCTAATTCATATGAACCCAGAAATTCTCCCAACCTCGGCTATTAAAAATCCTAATTTTTATGTTAAAATTCATGATTTTCGAATATGAATCTATTCATGTACATAAATCAATTTATAGTGATGTTCGAGAATTTAAGTTTTATTACCATTTTACAGTATTTAATTGATTTCTGGTGATATGCATTGCTGTTTGATTTTAATCGAATTTAGATTGTTCATGAGCCATAACAGGAAACATTGGTGTTCATCGAAATTCCTATAACAAACTGGAATTGGAGTTGTTGAATTTTGAAGTATAGGGGATGAACGTTTCTTCTAGATTATATACAGACAGTTCACCAACTTTGTTTACATTGACTCAATTTATCATTAACAACAGCCTTATGTGATGCTAAACAATTGGTATCATTTATGTGAATACTTATGTATAAATCAAATAGGTATGCAACTGAAAAAATAGATCTTTGAAGAGCAGAACATGTAATTTACTAGCAATATATATTACTATTGTTTGTCAGTGTGTTCACTTCCCAGTTCTACATGTTTTCAAAATCTTTTAAATGGTTAACCAAGCATTTATAGCATGCTTAGGTGATATTGTACGATCAATAACAACCAATGAATATATATATATATATATATATATATATATATATATATATATATTTGAATACAATTTGTATATGTAATTCTGAAAACAGATTTGGAGGCAAGAACATTTGGGTTTTGTTCACTAATATAAATATTACTGCTATTTTATTATGTTTCTCAAGTCTTTCACTCAGCAAAACCACATACATATGGTGTTATATACTCATCAGTCACCCTATTCACACATATGTATACAAATAAAATTTCTACCATAGATTTTCTAGGAAGGAAATTAAGAGTGTACTCACATATTATTACTGTGTTTCTATTTTCAGGTTCTAGTTTATTTTTCTTTCACTTTTGATTTCAGTCTTTTGGACGAGAAGAATATGCATAACAATACATACATAGATACATAGATACATACATATATATAACTAGTAGAATACATATATAACAGGTAGAATATCTAAATGGGATATAAGGTAGATTTCTGCACATAATAGTTCACTGTTATTATTTTCAATATTAATAGAGAGGTGATTTCAACATATGTTTATTGTATGGGTGACAATTAATATTCATATGTCATGTGTACATATGTGTGTTAAACAAAATCGACAAACAAATCTTAACATAATTTATAAAGTGGAAATAATGGCAAGTTTACTCACTTGATCATACTATTGTCTTGCTACTACTTATACCATGCTCCCTTTCCAAGCTATACTCTCTTGTTTTTGGCCATTATGATATTTAGCAGAGGTTCAAGTGTGTGAGTGTGTTTGTGTGGTGGTCGTATGTATTTATAAATGAATATTCAGGCTTTAAGTAAGGTAGGCATTTACTGGAAACAGGGTACATATGCAGCAGTCCTTAGCAGGCATGACATTTGATTGAAGAGAAGTTTCCTAAAGGTCTTTTCACTCTACATTTTCCAGGAATATGCACATGTATATCAGTCACAACTGAAGTACATACACACACACACACAAGGCCATGTGCTAATGGTCATGGAAACCAGGCTTTACAGTGGGAAGTTTAGGCTAGCTTTAAGATGGTAGGGGGTAGATGTTTCAGCCTATTAAACTAGGTGTGGTGCAGCAGCCTACATGAGTTGATTTGTGATGTATACTTCCCTTAAATGCATGTGCTTTCTCTTTTGTCACTAGCAGGTTGTTTTCTATTTATTTCCTTTCAAATTAAATACCTGAGCTAAGATGTGCTTGCCTTCATTTTCTATTAAATGCCCAGGTTTTAGGCTGCACATGCCTTGGTATTTAGATTAGTATATGCTATATTATTGAGCCTATCTTTCCCTATGCTATATCTCCTCTAATATATTTATTTTTAAGTTTAATTACTGAAGTTGTTTTCATATTTTGCCTAGTAATTTCCTCAATGTATGTGTTTTGCAATACCCCCTTGGTTATGTCACATTTATGTCTTAAGATTATTAGATTTTACCTTACATTTCATTAATATTTAATTGATACTTATATGCATACATTTATATGTATACACATAACACCTAAATATATACTTGTCTCAAGCATCTTATATGTATATATTTTATATACATATAATAACAATTGTATAAACAAGGTATTACTATTTGAATTTTATGTAATATAAAATACTTTCATTAATCAATATGCAACATTCAAAATGTTTTGAATTCTATGTTTTTCTTATGTGAACTTGCATATATTTTCACATATATATGTTTTTACCTATTAAAGCCAATAATATAAGCCACTTTCTTTAATTTAGTATTTATTTAATTTATATATCTTCCTATATGCACTCATAGAATATGTCAAATTTTGTACAAACAAAATATTATCATTGAATCTTATGTTGCTCTGATTAACATAGAAATGTGTTTATTTTATGCTCTTATATCTTATCTTTTGTATATAAATAAATATTACTTGGGTATTGTTTTGTCATTTTTACAGGTATGTCAATACAGTCAGAAAAATGGAAAATAGAGATCAAATTGCTGCATATTTACATTTGAAGACTTACTGAAGAAGATCTCACATCCAGTTGCTTTTTGGACAAGAAATAACTAGTAGAAAGGCCATATTATCACAAATCAATAAATAATTATCAAAGGAGTAAGAGGAAAAGAGGAAAGGGCCAAATTTACTAGATTTCACTAAGGCCCATTTGTAATCCTCATTGTAAACTCTTTTGTGAATTCCCTAAGGCCCATTTTCATTGTATTAGGGTTAGGGTTGGCTATCTATCCTATAAATACCCTTGTATTCTCATTGTACAGATCATCCTAGAATTAATAAAGCCTTCTTCTTTTTCTCTTATCTTTTTTTATTTCTTAGCAATTAGTGTTGTCTACACAATTAGATTTGGTAGAACACTATTTGTATTTTTCATTTATTTTCATTAGTGATTGACCATCTGATTAGATTCAGCAGTAATCCTAATTTTATTTCCTGTTCTTATTTAATTTATGCAATTTTAATTTCTGTTCTTTTTACCGCTTCCCTAGGTCACATTGGATTGAATACGAATTTGATTAGATTCAGATCTGATTCAATTCAATAATAGTTTAATTGCAGTTTCAATTTCGTTTGCTTTCAAAACCAACCTCGAAGATTCGTCTAACTAGCCCAAGAAATTATATAAATAATTTAATTTAATTTACCTCCCTGTGATTCGACCTGCATACTACACGATCTGTGCGCTTGCAGTGTTTATTTTAAAATTTCGCGCTCTTCTAATTCATAGAAAAGGAGCAATCAAGTTTTTGGCGCCTTTGTCGGGGAGGTAACGATTGAATTTTATTATTTATTTAATTTTCGATTCGTGTTAGTTTTATTTTATTAATCCTTTTGTTTTCTTGTTTATATAAAAAAACAAAATTCTTGATTGGGTAAATTTGGTATTATTCAATGATACCGTAATTTTCCGAATAAGAAGAAAAAAATCTTGCTAGTTTTTCTTTGATTTCTTTCCTTTTTATTTCTCAATATCCTTCTTTTCTTTTACAAATCCTACCTTCTTTTCAACAATTTCCTTGCTACTCCCTTTTCATTGCTTTCCTATTACACACCAAAAAAAAGTCTCTTTTGAAAACTTCCCTTTTCTGCCTTGTAGTTAATTCTCAGCCTTGAAATTTGATTTCTTTCCATTTTTTCAAATCACCTTCATCCCATTACATAATCATCCGTCACAAATCCCAGTCCTCCTCTGCCATTTTTCAGTCTCTACCACACCTCCCCTTCCATCAATACCAGAAATCACCTTACTTCATAGCTCCACTTCATCATCAGTTCACACAATTTACCCATCTCAGCCTATATTGTCCCATAACCTCTCAACCTCATCCCAGCTTTACATAAGCCACAATTCCACTTCATAGCAAACCTCCTCCATTTTCATCATAGTCACCGTCAAAATCCATAAATCAGCATCTGCCCTCGTTCAACCATACTGCCTTTCCGATCAAACCGTGCCTACTCCTCATTCACAAACCAAAGTCAACAATCCGTCCACCACATCACCTACACAAACGCTGAATTTCGAACTAACCATCACCAAAACCCCATCTTCAACACAGATCAAAACCGTAGCCGTTCATCTCCATACACGCAATCCCAATCAGACCAGTCCAATCTTCACAAACCCCAAATCACAATTCGAAAAATCACAGTTTGAAACTTGTCAATACCCCAAATTCAAATCTGTTCTACAATCAAGCATCGCCTTCTACAACCAATTCAAACCACCACAGTACCAAAAATCTCTGAGAATCGTTCCATGAACTCAACGAACACCCTATCATCATCAGTTTCGCACCAAGTTCCCAACTCCTAAACCCGAAATCCATCTCGGATCCACCTGTTGACCTCCTCGATTCGCACCGTAATCTACTAACACCGAACCCTAATTTCACAATCACAGTCGAAGCCTTAGCCGTTCCGAGCAATAATACCATATTGCGGTGATTATGATCCACAAAACAAACAAGTTTTTGCAAAACAAAATCAGAGAAGAAGTAGATTTTATTTGTATGTTTTTTTTATTGTGGTCATTTTTTGGAGCATCAGGCGATTTTTTTGTTTGTGCGTATTGGTAATGTTTGGCAAGTGAATAATTAATCTTTATTGTGTTAGCTTATTTGTGTATGGGTAGGTGAATTTTGGGCATTTAATTGGAAATAAATGAATCACATGAAGTGAATTATAGGTTGCCTTGCTGTTTCGGTGAAAGGTGAAAGAAGTATGATTGAATAAAAGAAGTTATCGAAGTCTGTATGCTATTTTGGTAATTGGATTTTTATTCAAAAAAAGAAGAGAATTATTTGTTTTCGTGATTTATTTCGAGAATAAAGATGCGTGAGCTTGAAACTTTGGTTAAACCTTGCGTTGGAGACCACTCCACAGTGCTACTAAGTTTTTGTAATTTAACGACTTAAGGATTGTGGCATATATGTTAAAAGAGAATTCTGACTTGGGACTCGTAAATCTCAATTTCCTATTATTATTATTTTTGAGTTGCTTATTTGCCTCGTTTCTAGTGAGTATTTTTATTTTTCCTCTTGTTTTCTATTTGGATTATATTCAATTCTCCTTGATCTTCTTTTCAAAAAAGAAAAAAAAAGTGAAATCAAAATCAAAGGCCCAAACAAGGAACGAGACCAAATCAAAGCAAACGAGAGATAGAGTTCAAGAAAAACAACAAGGAATTCAGAGATCAGTCAATTACAAAATAGTGGGATTTTGATCGTTAATACTATTTAATTGCTCTGGACGAATAGCCATACACCACTGTAAAATTTTCTGAACTCTACAGGTTCTGCAACTGCTTGAAAAATATAGAAATTGCTTGTAAAAATCTTCTGCAGTGGCAACAACTTGCTTGTACTGTATTTTAAATTTCTGCAGTTATTATTGTTTGGTTTTTGTGGTTGGCTGATATTTCCATAACTGAAATCTTCATTCGCATTGCTTTCAACAATAAAAACAGACATTGCAAAATAATATAATTGAAAAGTGGTGCTTTGTGAACTTAACTATCTCATATAATTGGATCGCGGATATATACTAGTTCAATTTGTTGAACTATTAGCAAAAGAGATTGCATACTACCCGTAAAACATTGGTCGTATCCCTTAGTATTCATTCTATACGTGAATGGCCATAAGACCCTCTTCCCTATTCTAATTGAGTCGGTTAATTAATAGAGCACAACTCATTCTTTTATATTGTTTTGAACTAAGAATAATTTCTATCTTCTATTGATTATATTCAAATGTCTGATTCAAAAAAAATCCTTGAGATAATTGTGGGTTAATAATCGAAGTAGACGTCCTCTTGAAGAATATGAGTATGAATTACAATTCATGAGGCAAGATTTTCCAAAATTTCATGGGCCCAATATCAAAATTTTCCAAAATTTTCCAAATGACCAACATTTTCAAAATCATAGATATAATCGAAATGACGACTTAAACTCAAATTTCAATAATTTCGGTTATGGGCCACATCAACATCAAAATAGCTTTAAATCCCAATATAGCTCTGATCCACATCGATTTGGGGTTGTAAACTGAAATTTTCAAAATTATAGCCCAAATCAACATCTTGAAAATAACAAAAATCACTCAAATTTTAACAGTTTTGGTTACGAACATAATTTTTATGATCAAAATGATTTCCAATATCATTGTCAGTTTTCTGAAAATTCAAACAACTACCACATTGGAAATAATATTGATTGTGAAATTGATGTGGACTATAATTTTGAGAATCAAGAAATCCAAAACGAGAACTCTCAAATCAACGATTCTAAAGAATATCATCTTAACATTCGTAGAGAGAGCAGAAAGGCAAGATAGACAGCTTGATGGAAAAGATAGACAACTTGATGAACTTCTTAGTTTAATGACGTCTTTTAAGGAACAACTCGAGCAACAAAATCAAATTCAAACATGCGATGAATTAGAAATAATCCATTCTTTACTGATAGTGAAAATTTTCAAATAACAACTTTGTAAATTGAGAATAACCATCTAAACGAAGTTGTTCACAATTCAGTAAATGATTTGGATTTCGATTCTTTTCAGAAAAAAGATTTAAGCTTGCATTTTTTATCTTTCTCTTTCAGACTGCGAGAAACTTGAAAATTTTGAAATTAAACAAAATGAAAATGTTGAATTTTTTAATTCAAATTTGGAAAAGGATTTTAATGAATATGAATTTTTTGGATTGTATGAGGATGAGTTGCCAAATGAGGGTGAAATAGAATCAAGCCACGAATCCAAGTTTGAAAATTTTAACTTTGAAGAAACTTCCAACGAACCTGAAGTTATCAGTGTTGAAAATATGTTGTCTAGTAATGAAATTGAGAAATGTGATCATATAGTCTTGAATAACACTCAGAATTTAAATCTCACGATTGCAACTGAGTTTATATATAATCACAAATTTTTGGAAAATTACACTGATAAATTTGTGGAACACATGAATTATTTTTGGATGCTGGCTTGCTTGAAAAACTTCATGTTAGGATGACCCTGGACATTTATCTACTGGACTATAAATCTAGGTATAAAGATGAGATGGTTTTCAAAACCCTTTGCTTATTAGAAAACATGCCTAGACATAGTGGGAATGAGATTCATCGTGCTAAAACCAAGTGTGGGGGGAAAAGTTGGTGGCATTCTTTGCATCGCATGCATCGTAAACACATATATCATTGTACATATAATCCATTCTTACATATAGTTAGGCTGCATTTCATTCTGCAAATCATTTTGCATTTAATCCATCTATGGGTTTTATCATTCAAATTTAGGAAACGTGCTACGGTGTGGACACGGTTTGTCCAAGTGTGGGGGGAGTCTGCATTTCATTCATTTTCGTTTTTTTTTCTTTTCATTTTCAGTCATTTAAATAGGACCATCATTCATTTTAGATCGTAGTAACATGCCATTTTTTTTTGAAACATGACTCAAATGAGTTAAGGATTGTTAATCAATTGACAGTATTTTTTTTCTCAACTAAGATCGAATATGAAATATAATGAAAAGTTGAATTTTGAGGGATAATAGTGTAACCGGTACATAGGGACATCTTAGGTGATGGCCATGAAGTTTATTCTATATTGTAGTCTTTGTTTAAATAAGTGGAGGACTTAAAATACTCATACTGGCTTTTCGAATCTTTGAAACTAAGTTGTGTTAAGTTGAATTCACGTAATCTCTCTTGTTCTTATATTTTCAGTAATAATAATAATAATCCAAGGGTATCCAACATTGCTTGTATATCTAGCGTTGGTGTGCAAACCTGCCAAGCTCTATCCGACATGTTGTTGACAAAGTTAACGTCGGAATATCTTGGTCTCATTTTATGAGTTGGACACCTAAGGATTACCGACATGTTGTTGAAAAAGTCAGCGTCGGTCTGCACGATCCGCCAAGCTCTGTCCCAACTCTTTGTCAGTCCGCAAGGCAGTGTATGGGTGGTATTCCATGGTCTTTTAAGTCAGGTGTATGTAATTAATCATAAATTTTAGTTTTTATAGAGATAGAGAATAAGAGATGATGCCCAAACACTTCTTGACCTTATTGGTTTGACTAGCCATACACGAGGAAATAATAATACCACTTTACAAACTGTGCCAAGCAAACTAAGAATCTATTTTATGGCTGCACTATGTTATCGACCGAACCAACTAGCCAAACTAGAGTTTAACATTGAAAACTTGAATTATATTGAAAATTTGTGACAAGTTAAGGTATCTAAAATAAAATCAACTGACTAGAAATTTTCAATTCAATTTGTTGTACCACTTTCCTGAAATAAGTCGTGTTTTCATTTTTTTGCTTTCAATTGCATAAGTCCTCTACATTCATGTAGTTACATTAGAACCATATCATACTGCATTTGGATTTTTTGGGTAGTATCCGCTGAAAACCCTCACGAGACACCACTCGTCCTACTAGGGACACCTAGAGGTTTAATGGTTTGTTGCATACGCTCAATGCGATCGTGTTTCCTACGAAAGTGTGACCTATCCAGTGTAGTTTTTCGTTTTTTGTTTTACTCGAGGACGAGTAAAAGATAAGTGTGTGGGTATTTGATTAACATTGAAATGTGTTTATTTTATGCTCTTATATCTTATCTTTTGTATATAAATAAATATTACTTGGGTATTGTTTTGTCATTTTTACAGATATGCTGATACAGTCAGAAAAATGGAAAATAGAGATCAAATTGCTGCATATTTACATTTGAAGACTTGTTGACGAAGATCTCACATCCAGTTGCTTTTTGGACAAGAAATAACTAGTATAAAGGCCATATATATATCACAAATCAATGAATAATTATCAAAGGAGCAAAAGGAAAAGAGGAAAGGCCCAAATTTATTAGATTTCACTAAGGCCCATTTGTAATTCTCATTGTAAACTCTTTTGTGAATTCCCTGAGGCCCATTTGTCATTGTATTAGGGTTAGGGTTAGGGTTGGCTATCTATCCTATAAATACCCTTATATTCTCATTGTACAGATCATCCTAGAATTAATAAAGTTTTCTTCTTTTTCTCTTTTCTTTTTTTATATCTTAGCAATTAGTGTTGTCTACACAATTAGATTTGGTAGTACACTATTTGTATTTTTCATTTATTTTCATTAGTGATTGACCGTTTGATTAAATTCAGCGGTAATCCTAATTTTATTTCTTGTTGTTATTTAATTTATGCAATTTTGATTTCTGTTCTTTTTACTGCTTCCCTAGGTCATATTGGATTGAATACAAATTTGATTAGATTCAGATCTGATTCAATTCAGTAATAGTTTAATTGCAGTTTCAATTTCGTTTGCTTTCAAAATCAACCTCGAAGATTCATCTAACTCGCCCAAGAAATTATATAAATAATTTAATTTAATTTACCTCCCTGTGATTCGACCTGCATACTACACGATCTGTGCGCTTGCAGTATTTATTTTAAAATTTCGCACTTTTCTGATTCATAGAAAAGGTGCGATCATACTCCTATGAAGTAATTAAATATTACTTAAGTAAATTCTAAATTAAATTATATATGAGCAATCAAATTTTCATTCTATTTATACTTAGGTAAGTTTAAATTCACACATGACTTTAAAACAAGTAAAATGATAAAACAAAATGATATAACATAAATCACTTGTTTTATATACACATATTGTTTAAATAAGTTTTAAATCATCAACATTTATATGTTGAAATTTCCTTGATATTTACCCGATATAAAATCTTAATTTACTCAATTTGATTTAATTTCCAGTATTATTTGTATATCACAAATTATAAAATTGGTCCAAAACCGGATCGTTACAATCTACCCCCCCCCCCAAAAGAATTTCGTCCTTGAAATTAAGGAGTAACGAGGAGATTCTAGTTGTATCCAAAATCATAGACTTATCTCAACACATATATCTGTCATCCCCTAACTTTCATAACAACCATGTCATCTAAACACACCGGTTACTAACCAGACATTTTACTGAAATCAAATCATTTAGTATATCAGCGATTAGCTATCAATCACAGTTATTTCATACTAAGAAATATCCGTTATTACCATTGAAAAACATTTCTGTTTCATACTCAAGCATTACTATTCTTCATCAGTTCCTGACCATTAATTGGTAAGAGAATAAATCTCTAAGTAACTACCCTGAAGACCGAAATCAATGCTAAAAAAATTATTCAACTCAACCAATCTCTAGTCAGGTCCCAATTTCTTAACTCCATATCTAAATTCCTTATCAACCCATATAACCCCATTTTCCATTAAAATATCCTTGATTATATCTGAAAAATGAATCCTAAATCTTATCTTCTCTAAAAATTGAATCAAACTTGTTCAACCATAATCATCTTCCTCTAATTTTCTTTTTAAACTCCAATCCAATTTAATTCTATTTGTCTCAACTTTACTATTTTAATCTTATTTCGTTGAATTTTCCAATTCCAGAATCCTAACTTCTGGTTTTGTTTCAAAGCAGTTTGAAATCAAATATCTCTATTCCATTCTAAATTCAAAACCTTTGAATCTATACAAACCATTATGTTTTTCTCAATTCTTTTGCTTAATTTGTCTTATTTGTATATTCATCTACATACAAATTTAGTTTGTTTTACTATATAACCATTTCAATTTTATAATCTGATTTGATTATAATAATAACAATCAACACATGCATATATAATAATATTTCTAGAAAAATGACTCTTTTTATATCAAAATATAATTTTGAGTAAAATTATTTCATTTACCTAGCTTTTAAAACAATACCGTGTCGAATTACTTTGTTCAAGAGTTTAGAAACACCGATCGATTCAGTATTCGACCACTGTATCGACAAGAATCCATAAATCACTTGATAAATTAATCAACACAATATAAAACAGTTTTTATATCAGTTTTCAAATATGCACACATATATATACACTCAAACTCAATCTAGGGTATTACTAACTCCATCTCTATCGAGTTACGCCACAGAGCCAAGGTTTTTACTAAACCTTTGCTCTAATACCAACTGTAACGACCCGAAATTTTCCGATCTTGATTATCGATACTAATACATATCTTGTATCACATATCGACTAATCAACCATCAGAGATTAACAGATCATTAACAGAAAGAAGCTAGAGGATGAGGAATAGAAAGAAAGTTAGAATAGAAGAAAAAGAAGAACTGAACACAACAGAATCATAGTATAACGAATCTCACAGCGGAACTGAACAAAATATATTATATAACATCTTAAAATACAAAATTGTATTTTACTTACATACATCATCAGAGTACAACTCATACATAACATAGCGGAAATAAACTCGATATATCTAATGTTGAAGACCCTGCTCCAAGCTCCTTCAAGTGAATCTGGTAAATCCTAAAACCACTTGACTACCCGTACAAATTTGGGCACCCAAGAGTTTAGGGAAAACATAGAGAAATAAACTCTGGGTCAGCCATGGGACTGGTGTGAGTAAACGATTTTAAACAGCTTGATTTTTAAGGTTCAAAAATCTTTTCAAAAGAAAGGATAATCGTAAGACCAAATCCACACATAAATACAGATGATTTTTACCTTACGATAACCCAAAACATTTTGAAATCATATATATCATCTGATATTATGATAGTGTCTAAATACAAATAAATATTAATCTAGCTGAACACTTGCATCTCATGCTCCACTTATATAGTATATAATCAAAACTGCAGGCGCTTATTGGAAATTGGATTCCGACTATGACAAGGTATGGAACCACCTGCCGATAGTGTATCTCTAGAGGCGAATACACTGGGTTCAACAAGAACATCTTGCAACTAGACCACACATGACCGACCACTCATTTCTCTTGAGTGTATCGAATGTATATCACCAACGGTTGGGATCAGCAACCATTTCCCAAAAAGGAACAACATCGATAGATTAAAGAAGCAAAAGGAATTTCTCTATATAGGTGATTATACACCCTAATGGGAGCGACCCACATAGCCATGCTGCCTACCCGATTTTTGTCATTTCCCGGTTGTGAGGTTTGAGGTTAGAATTTACCCTTAGAACATCTGGTTATCATTTAATTTGAATGCCACATTGTCAGATCCATCAAACCATTAATGTCCGCAAATATACTCTGGATGTAAAAGAAGGGTCATTCTTTGCCATCAACTTGGTATATTGGTAAAAATCAATGTACATGGGTTTTAGGAAATACTTTGTCAGACATTCGTCCGTACAAGTCATCCAGGAACAGGATGAACCGAAGGTACTCTCCTACTGCATCTAATATAGGAATCACCCCATGGATCAATAGCGAATAGTCCTTGCAACTCCGTAGATTTCAATTTCGAAAGAATCACAAGTTATAATAACTCCAGTGGCCAAACCAGAGAAATTTTAAACAAGTAATTCTTCCAGTCATGAAGATCTACGGTCTTCAAATTCTTTAAATCGTAAAATCATCCCTGCAAGTTAGTTTAAGAATCGTATAGTTAGTTCGAAGTGGTTTTGGGTCCAGTTCCCATCCCAGTCTCTTCGTGCAACATGTAGGGGATATTATTTAATAGTCGGTGTTTTAACTATCAAATTTAAACTGTGTAGATAAATTAAATTGTTATACCAATTATTTTATAATTAATATAATTTTTATGGCATGTTCATTCACGTTAATTAACTCGTACAAGTTAAAATTCTAATTTTAGAACATTAATAAATATCAGACAATTAAAATAAAATGTGTCAACATTTTATATAAAACAAATCTAGATTGATCACCTTATAGCATACCAGATGATTTACAACAATCATTCATAACAATTAATGACGGTTTGACGTTTAATTTCAAATTAAATAACAGTTTGAAATATAGATCTCGATTAACAACTAATTTTTCATCATTTAATTATCCCGAATTCATTTGAAATAAATACATCGTTTTATAAAATCATTTACCTCATTTACAATATATATATATATATATATAATATATATGATGTTAGAAATTGGAACTTAATTTCAGACGATGACACCTAGTTGTAATTATGATATTCCGTTCCTCTGTCATATTTTCTTATATGTATACATGTGTGTGTATATATATCCTTCTTACTTCTATTGAAATCAATTTTTGTTTAAAATTCATTAAAACCACATGGATTTCCTATCCCATTTCGGCACACGTACCTTTACTTTATCATTTCCCATAAATTATCCAAGTGGACTTCTACTTCTTAGATTATATTATACAATGCTTAAATTTAGTACAGGACTTGAATTTAAAACAAACAATTGTATTTTTTTTCCATATTATTGGCCCGTAGGCCCAATAGCACACATGTATAATCAGCCCAGTCCAAGTCTCCAAATAGAGCCGCCCATCTCTTATATTTTTATTTTATATAATTAAACCGTTACAATAATGAAAAAAACTTTAAATTTTGTAAACAAAAATATTATTTATGCAGGCCCACTCGGCCCAACTGCTTTGTGCATCAATCCAGGGTCCGATCCCTTAATCCCCTGTATCTTCTTCTTATAATTCTAGTAGACAAGTAAAATCCAAGAATCATGGCTAAACACAAACATATCTCCCATAATAGTTACACAACATTTGATTTGGCTACCCAGTCTCTAGTAAACCATGGATCGAACCATGTTGATCCCTCTCCTTTACTTTTGCCCATTCATTCCTTTCTTCCTCTTTGTTTTTAGTCCTTCACTATCTCTGTGCACCACTTTATCTGTACATATGCACACCCGCCAAGGTGAGGATCTTGCCTTCAACTTCATCACCCCAAGTGTCACTTCCACCGTCGAACTTAGCTCCACCACCCTAAATTCTATCGCGTCATTAAAACGGATTTGGAGCTTCAGCATAAGCTCAGAAATTAAACCCTCTCCCCTAAACCACTTCGCGCTTCCACCACGAGCCATCAACCACCTCCTTACTTCACCCCTAAATTAGTGATGACCCACCGGACGTTTCTCCCTCCCACCGATCACCTGCAACGTTTCCACGGAGGTGCAGTTTACCAGTATACTCAACCTACCCAAAAACAGTACTCGGTCCCTCTTTAAATCAAATCCTCCCAATATAGTCATTTAAAAATTCTTGTTATATTTTTCCTATGATTATTGACATCCCACGCTCCCCTGGCTCCACCGCCATTGACCACAACCAATTACATCGCCTGAATTTGATCAAATACCTAATTCAGATGAACCCAGAAATTCTCCCAACCTCGGCTATTAAAAATCCTAATTTTTATATTAAAATTCATGATTTTCGAATATGAATCTATTCATGTACATAAATCAATATATAGTGATGTTCGAGAATTTTAGTTTTATTACCATTTTACAGTATTAATTGATTTCAGGTGATATGTACTGCTGTTTGATTTTAATTGAATTTATATCGTTCATGAGCCGTAACAGGAAACATTGGTGTTCATCGAAATTCCTATGACAAACTGGAATTGGAGTTATTGAATTTTGAAGTAGTAAGGGATGAATGTTTCTCCAGATTAAACACAGACTCTTTACCAACTTTGTTTACATTGACTCAATTTATCATAAACAACAGCCCTATGTGATGTTAAACAATTGGTATCATTTATGTGAATACTTATGTATAAATCAAATAGGTATGCAACTGGAAAAAAATAGATCTTTGAAGAGCAAAACATGTAATTTACCAGCAGTATATATTACTGCTGTTTGTCAGTGTGTTCACTTCCTTGTTCTACAGGTTTTCAAATTCTTTTAAATGGTTAACCAAGCATTTATAGCATGCTTAGGTGATATTGTGCGATCAACAACAACCAATGAATATATATATATATATATATATATATATGAACACAATTTGTATATGTAATTCTGAAAACAGATTTGGAGGCAAGAACATTTGGGTTTTGTTCACTAATATAAATGTTGCTGCTATTGTGTTATGTTTCTCAAGTCTTTCACTCAGCAAAATCACATACATATGGTGTTATATACTCATCGGTCACCCTATGCACACATATGTATACATATAAAATTTCTACCATAGATTTTCCAGGAAGGAAATTAAGAGTGTACTCACATATTATTACCGTGTTTCAGTTTTCAGGTTCTTGTTTATTTTTCTTTCACTTTTGATTTAAGTCTTTTGGACGAGAAGAATATGCATAACAATACAGACATACACACACACACACACACACACACACACACACACATATATATATATATATAATCGGTATAATATCTTAATAGGATATAAGGCAAATTGTTGCACATAGTAGTCCACTGTTATTATTTTCAATATTAACAGAGAGGTGATTTCAGCATATGTTTATTATATGGGTGATAATTAATATTCAGATGTCAAGTGTACATATGAGAGTTAAACAAAATTGACAAACAAATCTTAACACAGTTTATAAAGTGGAAATAATGGCAAGTTTACTCACCTGATCATACTATTGTCTTGCTGCTGCTTATGCCATGCTCCCTTTCCAGGCTATGCTCTCTTGTTTTTTGCCATTATGATTATTAGCAGAGGTTCAAGTGTGTGAATGTATTTGTGTGGTGATCGTATATATTTATAGATGAATATTCAGGCTTTAAATAAGGTTGGCATTTACTGGAAACAGGGTATAAATGCAATAGTTCTTAATAGGAGTGACACTTGATTTAAGAGAAGTTTTCTAAAGGTCTTTTCACTCTACATTTTCCAGGCATATTCACATGTATATCAGCCACAACTGAAGTACATACACACATACACAAGGCCATGTGCTAATGGTCATGGAAACCAGGCTTTATAGTGGGAAGTTTAGGCTAGCTTTAAGATGGTAGGGGGTAGATGTTTCAGCCTATTAAACTAGGTGTGGTGCAACAACATACATGAGTTGATGTGTGATGTATACTTCCCTTAAATGCATGTGCTTTCTCTTTTGTCACTAGCAGGCTGTTTTCTATTTATTTCCTTTCAAATTAAATACCTGAGCTAAGATGTGCTTGCCTTCATTTCCTATTAAATGCTCAGGTTTTAGGCTGCACATGCCTTGGTATTTAGATCAGTATATGCTATGTTATTGAGCCTATCTTTTCCTATGCTATATCTCCTCTAATATCTTTATTTTTAAGTTTAATTACTGAGGTTTTTTTTCAGATTTTGCCCAGTAATTTCCTCAATGTATGTGTTTTGCAATATCCCGTTGGTGATGTCACATTTCTTTCTTAAGATTATCAGATTTTACCTTACATTTCATTATTATTTAATTGATACTTATATGCATACATTCATATGTATACACATTACACCTAAATATATACTTGTCTCAAGCATCTTGTATGTATATATTTTATATACATATAATAACAATTGTATAAAACAAGGTTTTACTATTTGAATTTTATTGAATATAAAATACTTTCTTTAATCAATATGCAACATTCAAAATGTTTTAAATTCTAAGTTTTTCTTATGTGAACTTGCATATATTTTCACATACATTTGTTTTTACCTATTAAAGCCAATACTATAAGCCACTTGCTTTAATTTAATATTTATTTAATTTATATATCTTCCTATATGCACTCATAGAATATGTCAAATTTTGTACAAACAAAATATTATCATTGAATCTTGTGTTACTCCTATGAAGTAATTAAATATTACTTAAGTAAATTCTAAATTAAATTATATATGAGCAATCAAATTTTCAATCTATTTATACGTAGGTAAGTTTAAATTCACACATTACTTTAAAACAAATAAAATGATAAAACAAAATGATACAACATAAATCACTTGTTTTATATACACATATTGTTTAAATAAGTTTTAAATCATCAACATTTATATGTTGAAATTTCCTTGATATTTACCAGATATAAAATCTTAATTTATTCAATTTGATTTAATTTCCAGTATAGTTTATATATCATTAATTATGGAATTGGACCAAAACTGGCGTTACAAGGGTGATCAACTTCGTCGTGACAAACATTATATGTCAATTTGGAATCCCGAAAGTCATCATAACATATAACGTTACCCAATTTGATGGTACCGAGTTCCGGGATTTTCGCCAGAGATAGATTCACAGTTGTGGTGCTTCCGCAGTCAAATGGGCAAGTAGAGGCAGCGAACAAAGTAATCAAGTCCATTTTGAAGAAGCGATTGAAACGGCCAAAGCCATGTGGGTCGATGAGCTACCTTTGGCATTGTGGGCCTATAGAACAACCTTCAAATCAGCCACCGGGCATACACCCTTTTCCCTTGATTTCGGATTTGAAGCAATCACCTCGGTTCAGTTAGAAGTACCGTCTCACAGGGTCACTTACTATGACCCAATAACTAATAATGAACTACTCCTCGAATCCCTGGATATGGTAGAAGAGAAAAGGGACGATGCGAATCTACGTGCCTTGAGGCACAAACAGCAAGTCGCTCGGTATTACAACATAAGGGTCCGAGCTCGAACCTTTGAACCCAAGACTTGGTTCTAAAGCGTGTCTTTCCACCCCCAGTACATTTAGGCCCGATATGGGAAGGACCCTATACCATCCTACGGAGGCTTGATAATGGATCTTTCAAGCTAGCGACCGTGGATAGAAATGAAATCCCCAGAGTGTAGAATGCCCAGTATTTGCGGCACTACTTGACATGAAATTGTCATTTTTACTCTTTTGTTTTTAGGACCTTGTAAAAAGGCACGACTTGCCTAGAATAGTCCAGTTATATAAACAAAAGATTATAAAGTGGGTGTAGGTCATGATTCCACCGAAGCACTATAAAATGTCTTGTGTCATTTACTTTTAATGCAACATTTCTTGTTTACTCTGTCATTCTTTACTCACATGAATCATTATAATCTTTTAAATTTGCTATGGACCTCACAACAATCTCGGAGCACGTAATTCAAAGTGCCTTCTATCAGATCCGAAGGTCAATGGTGTGCAGAACATCGAGGGTGCAATGAGGTAAACGACACAACTACCGACACTCTACTTCTCATGACTTGAGAAAGAGTACAAAGGACGAGGAAATGGATTGTCCATGATACATGAAGGTGCACCATGATTATAAAGGCCGTCTCGACTGCACTCTACCCTTGGCATTCAACGGGAGAGTATAAAGGTGCCAGAGACTGGGCATCATAAAAGAACTCCTACCCCGCTGAAGGAACGAGGGGCAGATTGAAAGCTGAGTTCAAACTCTGTCCTGGACATTTAACAGGAGAGTATAAAGGCATTTTGATTAAATATCACGAAAGGGCTCTTATCCCGCTGCAGAATCGGGAACAAGAATTAAAGATGAGCCCAACCCCCTTATCTTCGGGCATGGGTGAGGCTCATATGACTCTAATCAATCCTCAGTAAGCCTAGGCCAGGCGTCACATTAATGATTGATTGGGAGCATACTCATACACATTTATGCATGGTTACTCATACACATTTATGCATGGTGCAGAGGTTTTTTAATTTTCATTGTACATGATTCTAACTTAGTTATGATTCAGATGTTTGTGACCGAGAATGATAAACTCACAGGTACGCAATGGTGCAAAAAAAACAGATTTTCATTTACTAAGTGCAAGTTCACAAGACGAGGCTAGATAAATTACAAGGGCCGTACTCGCAACTATATCATAAGGCCAGTGGGACAACTAAAAGGAGAAAAGACATTAACAAACTGGCTCTACTTAGGCTTCGGGGATGACCTTGGCCTCTTCTTCTGCTTCTCATGTTCCTCCTTGTTGGCATCAGATTTATCCTGCTTCTTCCTCTTATCTGAAGGAGGATCCCTGTGGAGGGTCAGAAGATAGGAATGCAAGCTGCGTAGTTATCGATTTACTGGACAGCTTTATAATTAACCCAAATTTGGGATCAGCTGCAGAGATAGGTGGCACATTTAGTGGCTGTTGCTCCTCTATTTTTAGGGCTAGCTGTTCATCCTTCTTGGCCTTCAAGTAGGCTAGAGTCATGTTGTCTTAATCCTTTGTCTCTCCTGTGATGGTGACCTCCTCTTCCTCGTCTCCATGACCACCGTCGGTATCCTGTAAATCTTCGATGATTTCAGCATCCTTGGGAACATCAATGCTTAATACCATAATGGCCTTTTCGACTGTTATGCCCTCGGTTTGCCTTGGGACCTCATGAACTTCAGCACTAGGGGGTACACTGACTTCCTCAACCTCTGCTTGTCTTGCTGCATCCTTCTATGACAGCTTGACACCTATATTATGAGAAGCAATTGTTATTAGTTTGGGAGATAATGTGGTCTTCTCAATTTTTTGCTCTACAATGCAATGACAAGTTACAATAGCTTTGACAAATTGTGGAGAGAATATGGAGATACCTTCGACTGACTCCTCACCCGAAGCCGCGGTAAAAATACCAACTACTGGAGGAACAGGGACCCTAGAGATCAAGTGATCATTTGGATTATACTCCTCAACCTTAGAAGTCTTGGGCTTCGGTGCTGAGCTCGAACCTCTATCAATTTTGTTCTTACCCTTGAGTTCAAGTCTCTCTTTCTCCATGGCCTCTTGAATTTGACACCTACCCTCTGCTAAAGCCTCAGTCTCTCCGCCTCTGAGAAAAGTCTGCATGAGTTGGTCCTCATCGATTTCCTCGACCTTCAAGCGTCGCTTCTCACTCTCAACAATCTACTTCCATACATTAACCAAGGTGGTGCGATAGTACTGATCCAAGAGATATCTCGAGTCCGAATGATTTGAACAAAAAAGTCCATTAGTAGCTCATCGAACTCCTCCATCTCCTTCTCGACCGCAACAAGTTTGGTAGTAGAGGTAGGCTCGAGAGCCACATTAGCAAACAAAACGATCCTGCGACGCCTTTAGCTTAGTGTTAACTATCTTGAGATCATCTATCTCTTTCTTTAGAGCTACTTGCTCTTGGCTGTTTGAATCGAGCTCGAGGTGGAAACGTATCTTAGCGTTATCTAACTCCATTTTATGGTTTTTAGCATCTCGCCGAGCTAAAGCAGGCTGAGCCTGTGCATCTTCAAGTTACTTCTCAGCCTTGCTCCTGGCCTTACCATCATGATCAATCTTTACTCTAGCCCTTGCTGCATCCATTTCTAGACGACGGATAACATCTGACAGATTCTTGGTGTGCTTTTTCATTGCTCTATGTTGTTTAGCCGCGTGACCAATTTGGCCTACAACCTCTACATCCCACTCATTAGGAACTAGTTCAGGATCCGGAATGAAATGCATCCTCTTAAATCGGATATCGGGAATTCTTTTTGCAAGCACTCTAACTTTGCCTTATTATCAGAGGTAAGGGCTACCACCTGTACGGTGGTAATGTCCAGGTGGTGCTGACCAGAAGGGAAAAGTGCCGCTTACTCTTTTTGCGAACTTTTTCTTGGGACTTTGTCTTTGTCTTTGTCTTTGTCTTTGGATTCATGATGCTTCTTGGAAGATTTACCCTGAGACGGTGTACTCTTCGGAGGAGTTAGAGCTTTCAGATGTTGTTTACCTCCCGGCTGTGACACTTGACGACTATGTTACTTCCTAGGATCCTGCTTCAAAGGAGAGCGAGACTATGTAGAGTGAGACTGATAAGAATCACAGTGTCGTTGACTATCTCTTCCCCGACTGTCACCGCGGTCATGTTCGGATATGGGGTTGAGTCTGGGTGTACAACCACGAAGCTCGCGATGAGAATATGATTGGTGATGAGACATTTTTCTTGCAAAGAACAACAAACAAATATAATACAAATAGTACATGAGCGATGTGGCAAGTGGTGCATGTGATATGTGCATCCCGTCTAATCCCCCCAACAGACCAGGGCCCAGAGCTAGGCTCGTCTGTACAGTATCTTTCTCTTTGATGGGGGTGGTTTCTTCCTCAGAGACAGGGAAGAATGGTTCACCTCCGAAATCTTCAGGTGTGTATATATTATCTGGCGGGGGGATTTTTCCTAACTCCCCAAATATCTTCTCCTCGTCAATGTATCATGGGTGGTAGGCTCTACTGGTGGTGGAGTCCTCGAGGGAGACCGCCCCTTGGACACTGGAAACTCCTTTGGCTCGTCAGCTCGGATTTCGTGTCCTTTGTATACATTCAAATCCTCATCATCCTGGTCAATCACTGGCGAAGGACTCTTACGAAATTCAGTCGTCTTGATATCTCACGTGGTCACTTCTCCCCCGGTCGGGGGGTATGCCACTAGATTCCCCAATTGTCTGAGTAGGGGGCACATACTTATAGGGCTTGACACCCGGACCAAGCCCGAATCTTACGTCCAGAAGGTGGTGTCTGTGAAGGTTCTCATCAGTTATACATTTCTTAATTTATCAGAATTCCGACTTGCTCTTTAAAAGACGGGACAATCGATCTTAGTATACTGAACCTTCTGTCTTTTGGAAATTACAAGCTGTACAGAGAAAGAGAAATATTAGCATTCCAATCATACAGTTGGAACATGCAATGAAGAATACAGAACCTACTTGACTGTAGCCACTTCCTCGCACATCCAGCTTGGTGTTTTATTTAAAATATATCAGACTTAACATCTCCTAAATTGCTATGTCTATTCGACAATACCTTTCTGGAGGAGATCGATTCAAAGAAAATGAAGTTAGGAGTCCTTGTGGAGTGATGCATGAAAATAAAAGTTCAAATCTTTGAATGTAAGCTCGGTCTCCAAAATCTCCGCATATGCTATGTACAAGGTATACAAAGCAGCGTAAACATTGGGGTGGAGCTTCATAGGAGCAATACTTAGTCGCCTCAGAAGATCGATGACGATTGGAGGAAATGGAGGAATGGCACCCACCAAGCACATGACTCTACTGATAGCCATGTACCCCTCCAGGGAGGAATGGGGTCTGTCTCCTTTCTCTGGAGTTTTCACATCAACCCAGGGAATCCCATGCCTTAGGCATAACCTCTTAAGTTTTATATCATCTAATTTGGAGACTATAGAATCACTTAGTTTCTCTTTCTCTACTTCTTTAACACCTGGAATCTCATTAGGAGCTCGATTATCTTCCTCGTTCTCAAGTGATGTACTTTCGTAAGATATCGATTCTGTTTCTGTATCTGTTTCGTAACCGGATCCAGATTTAACCCATTCTGGGTCTGACGGGAGTATGTCAGGATTATAATAACTTGATGACTCTGGATTCGCAAGCTCTTCTGATATCCTCGCTAAGTGTCTACTGGACATGTTGGCTGCGTTGGCGAATAAACACGAGATATTAGAATACAATTACCCGTGAACCCCGTGTACGTGCAAGTGCTAGTGTGTGCAAGTGTATATGTTGCTGGAAGAGGGAAACATAAATTTAATCAAATAAGCGTAAAATTGGTTGTTGTATGCTGCCAAGTTGTGTGATCATTCAGTTCACAAGGTTCATTTTGAAGGCTCTATCCTAACTGTTTGTTAATGTGTTAAATTTGTATATAATCTCAGTCAAAATGTGGGTCGGTTCGCTAGTTAGACTGACTCGTTGAAGCTTTATGGAACGGCTCATGAGATAGGGTTCGGTTCGCGATCATAAGGTGGCTCATGAACTGGTGCGGCTTGTGAGATAGAGGTCCGGATCATGATCCAAGCTCAGGTTGAGGGTTAAGATCATAAACCCCTTGACTCGTGAATGAGGGGCTCCTGAGCTGCTTCCACGAACCTACCCAATTCACCCCATTCACGACTCGATACCGCCTTCCCCTCTACGGGCGAACCCGTTGTCACGACCCATAGTCCAAGTTGATAACTCTTGTTCATCATTGTCATGACCCACATCATAGTCTCGCTCACGAACTGATCTGCTGAAGCTCCCCTTCCAATCAACTCCTTTTTCCACTTGCAAAACCACTCCTCCTATCCGAACCGAACCCAAGCTCCCATCCTCTATTCATAGTTGCCCAATGCATCACCTCCTCTCTCAGGTCCCAAGGTCGTGAAATCCACCGCCATAGCAGCCAACAACTAGTGATGGCCTTGAGATCGATAGGAAATTTGTCGGAATCGAAGGTGAATGAGAAGGGAACGACATGAAATTCTGAGCCAATGAATGATAATCGAAATTTGGAATTGCCCTAGCACCATTACCTCTTTAAATTGGGTTTCCAAGTGGTGTTGATTTCGGGGGATTGCTCGAACTATGGTTTTGATCTAAGAAAGACTGGGCGGTGGCAGTAAAGTAAAAGAGGAGATAAAGGGTAAGAGAGAAAGAAGGAACAGTTTATATAGCAAAGATAAAGGCTCTTGCACTTCCCCTTTTTCTCTCACTAGGGTCGACCTGGTCAAATGGACCGTGAAGGCCTGAACGAGCCCACCCTCTCTCGCATGAGGGCCTGACACGTTGCTTGATCGTGGTGTGGGTCTTGTAATATGGATCATGGGGGAATGAATTTATGAAAAACTAATTATGAAAGTCTGTAAATTTTAAGGCATACCTGGATGATAGCTCGCGATGTACTTCTAAATTCAAAAGACTGAGGTCAACCGATAAACGGAACAATAATTGGAAACCCAACCCGATATTTATACTTGTCAAAGGACACGACTATTCAAAACATCGCAACCGTACAAGCAGATGCAATTATTGATTCACATCCTTCCGGGAAAAGGTACTTCAGTAATTTCGAAGCATGTTCCATCCCTGATAAAACATACTTCGAGGGGGCAAAATGTTAGTTAGTTTTGGAACCAAGCCACCAAGGATATGAAGACTTGCATTTGGTGAACAAGGATGCTCACACTTGGACACATCCGTTTCGCGATCCACTTCCCCATCGGTTCATGGTCTTCTTCCTCCATCCGCTCATGACACGTCAGGGCCGACCCCGCTCGTGGAGGATGCATCACGACCCGCTTGTGAAGGACCATCACGACCCGCTTGAGGATGACAACCACGACCCGACCATAGACTCAGAAGATTATGGACATGACTTACTCCTTCATGAGCCGTGAATTCAGGATCTGGTGACACCTGTCCATAAATGTCATATTGACCATTTCTCCATCAAGCCATGAACCAGCCCGAGATGCTCGGGATCCGTTCTATATGTACTCATGAACCGCTTGCAGATATCACCTATAAATAGCCCTATACTTCGCAATTTTCAGGATCTTTTTGGCAATTCTGAGTATTGTTTCCACCATACTGTTCCTACATTATTTCTTATCAGTATTATCTTGAAATCACTGAGTGAACCATTATTTTAAAAGTGAGATTGAGAGAAATCTTTGATTGTATTTGCATTCAAACATATAATCAGAATCATTTAAAGTGGACGTAGGTTCATTAACGCCGAACCACTATGAATTTGGTACGTTTGTTGCATTTTGTTTCATTTCTAGTTATTACAATCTGCAATTCTAGACAATTTGGCTGTTAGAGCCATAATTTGGTCTAACATCATTGGTCTGGAGGTAGGATGGAGGGAATGGCTGAAATCTCCACATCAACTTATGCACGATTACGATTTCAGGAATAATACATGCCCCCCCCAGCCTGACTCACCAGTCACTCCAGTAGCCAGATCATCGGAGTCCAGACTAACGATGACACTGGTCAGATGCAGTGCCAGGAACCAAAGAGCCAATTAATTCCCAGAAGCATCCAGTTTGGCTCACTCTAATCCATTCAGATTTACCATTTGCAATGAAGCTCAACAAGAGGAGGAGCAAGGAAGCACTAATGTTGGATGGAATGCTGGTGGACACTTCTGACATGCTTAATGATGGAGGTTTGCGGTTTTTTTGTAAATATTTTTGCTGCTGCAATGATGCTTAAGACTTTTGGGATGGTACCTTAATCCCTAAATATTTTTTTTTGCTACCGATCAAGCTTATTGATTGGATATATATTATGCTTATGCTCAAATAACATATCCATCTTCTCTAAAAAAACATTGTATATTTGCAGCTAACAATTAACATAAGAAATATATATATATATAATTATCTTTTTTAAATCTGAATTACAGTTTTGAAAAGATCGAAGCAACTATATTTTTTAAATCTAAAATAAAATAAGATATTCTACTTAATGTTGGTGAATGTAAATAATATTACTTGTTTAAAAAGATAAATGTATTTATATTATTTACTACAAAATCAATATAAAGTTGATGTATGGTTTTAAAAAGGTAAATGCACATATCTTTTTAATGTTTAAACTATTTAAATAAGATAAACACAATTATCTTTTTAAATAAATTATATGTCTTAATAAAAACTAATATACGTATTAATTTTTCAACGAAAATTGTGAAATTATATTTTTGTATATACTTATAAGTTTTTTTCAAAAAAAATCTATTTTTTTAATGTGTATATCATTTTCAACATCATTTATGTAATAATATAGACAAAAGATAAATATATTTATCTATTTGAACAGTTTATGTTTTTCCCATAAAATTTATACATATTAATATTTCCAATATGATTGTAAATCGTTTATACTTTATGAAATATGTTTATTATTTTAAATACTTCATAAAATAACTTATTTTTCCATTTAAAAACTAGTAGACCAAAAGATAAGTATATTTATCTTTTTAAGCAATTTATGTTTCAAAATAAATATTATTTTTCTTTTTGCTTCAAATTAATTGATCATGAAGATGATCATTAAAATTTTATATTAAGGCCGCACTTATAGTTTACACAGACAAATGTTTCACACATGCAAAAGATAAAAGGTTTACCCGGACAAACATAATTGATTGACATAAATAACTGATTAGATTGAACAAACCAAATCTGAAGTGATAGTCAAAAAACTAATATCGTAAACTAAAGTGAATGATGCAACCAGGATAAATACATAGTGCTTGTTTTATCAAAATAAAATAATACCTTTCAGAGCCCATTATTCCAACTACAGCAAACAAACCTTCGTCATATGTTGAATCAGGTGGTCGTGGAAATCAGGTGCTCGTATCTATGAATCAGGTGCTTGTAAAAATAATCATGTGAAAAATACCAAATAAAAAAACACTCACCAAAGAACAAACAATCCAATAGAAAAAAATGAACTATTTATTTTAAAAACAAAAAGATAAAATTATTTATCTTTTTCTGTAAAAGCAAAATTTATCTTTTCAGACAATTTACATGTTTTCACGCAATATAATATATACATTTTTATATGATTATGAGTAAGTGAATTTACCATATGCTGTAGCTATAAAACTCAAACAATCATATGATTTGGATATGTTAATTATTTCAAAAAGATAAATACATTTATCTTTTTGCAGAAGTTAAATGTTTTCATGAAATATAATTTACAAGTTTTATCATTTAGTAAAATATAATTACAATTATGGTGTTCACAATGTCATTCACAAATTTTAGCAAGAACTTTACCTACATGAATGGATTTCAAATCTAACCAAATAAAAGAAATAAAGAGCAAAATTTAACAATTTTATGTGCCAAAAAACTTTTCAAATTCGAATAAACACATAAACATAAATCAACTAAGATAAAAATGATATTATATTCAAGAGTTGATTCACTTCCAGGAGCATATTAAAGTAATTAGACAATTCACGTAACTTACAAAAAATGAAGTCAATTTGAATCGAACTGGTGGAAGGGGCAACACGCTCCAACCTTAAATAGAATCAAACATAGCACCCTATTTTTTGATACAAATCATTCAAAGGTCACCATGTTTTTCCCCCCTGAAGAATCGCCATTTTATTTCAAATATGACATTAACTGAAATCGCCATTTTATTTAAGCATACATTTCGGATCTGAATGAGCTTCACTTCTACACCTTTTCGCCCTGCTGCATCAGTTACACACTCAAAGCTAATGCTTTCCTAAAAAGGCTACATGAGAAGATCGCCTAAGAAGATTAAGTCAAAGCCGATATGATTTGAGAAGAAATAATTGCGTTTTGAGACGACCCGAAATCCCGTTCAGACGGAAACAAGGGTTATCTTTGGAATATAACACAGAAACAGAAAATAGCAGAACAAAATTAAATAAATACACCAGATAATGAACAATAGAATATACTGGATAAAAGTAATCATCAGAGTTACACAGTATACAGGATCTTACTTAGAACAAATATAGTTCAGCTATACATAAATGTCTACAGCGGAAATAAACAACATATGTACAATAGGAGCTGAACAGCATAAAAAGAGATAAATGATAGAATCCATCTTCAGCTCCAGCTATCCAGAAAGAACCAGCTAAACCTGAATACAAGGCTGCCCGCGTAGAAAAAGGGGCACCCGAGTTTGAAAGTGAAACAAACTACGAGTCAGTCATGGGACTGGTATGAGAAATCTACTCAACACATATATATAATTTGGCTAATCACAGGACCACGCCAATTTCGTGGAACGGGTTTACTCCATTGGATTGCCAGTGCTTTAAAACAAATCTTTCTTTTAAACATCGCTATGCTTTTTATAAAAATGAAGCCGTTATAAGACTCAGTTCCCATCACACAATGCAACGCAGACCGGAGGATAGAGTTTTACCTTATAATGGCTAAAATATGATTGATACGAATACAACAAAGGCATTTGATATTATTGCTAGTGTTAATATGTTTTGAAAACAATTTCAAATCATAACTATCTATCATAGACGACATGGGTACCATATATCATGTCGCCATATATATATATACAATCAAAACCGCACGATGTCGTATTTGGAAATTGGATTTCCGTCATGAACCAAGGCAAAAGATAGTCCTTACCAAATTCGTGACTCTCTAGCCCGAGCCACAGGACCCAGACTCAGGTGGACCCTTGGATCGTCAGGGCCGGTCCACCGATGTGGATTAAAATTCCTGAACACTGCGTTTCCCCACCCTTTGGGGTGTAAATGAGCCAATGAATGACTCCATCGGACCCGAATTGCCCGATTAAACCGAGGCGCCTCACAACAGCAACAACCACATAGGTGAAAAGTATATAAATGTCAGGGCTGGTAGGTCACTAACACCACCCTAGCTAGAAAGAAACGCATGCCCTCCCTGAGGTCCTTCTCCCGTTTCTGGTTCATACCGGGGTGTGAGGCTCGCGAATTTACGTTATACACAAAGCTACGCCACACAGGCGGTGCTTTGATCATCACCACAAGACTTTGCTTTTCAACAGAAGTCCTGATCACTGCATCTTAGCATGCCACACAGGCAATTCACGCCATGCGACTGATGTCCATCGATATACAACCCCTGAGCTCGTGCGTCTCAGAGAAGGGCGTTAAGCAAAAGAATAAATTCTCCGCCGCCAAACAGATGTATATTTAACATAAATCAATCAACACAGAATAAACTCCAATGTCCGACACACAGTCCATTTACAAGTCCGTTCTGGGTCTGAACGAAACCGGAGGCACTAAATACCTCGCAAACCCATCGATCACCACGTACGTCTGGACGGTCACCACTCATTATCCATATTTCGGGATGCCTCCCAATCAGGACCTCGGTTACTATCCAAACGAGGTGAAGATCTCCGGTCTTCGACTGTCGTCTTCATCTTCGAATTTCAATCGTCGGTCAATTATTTGAAATGAGAATTAACTCGGCCTTTTCAAATGATTCACGTATATTTAGAATTTCAAATCAATTTATTTCAATGGTTAAATTATTCGACAACACCAATTGTGTTCTTTAATGTAATTTTCACACCAAACACATTCAACCATCAAATATCACATAAATCAAGCAAATTCAGTTTATTTCCATTCCATAACGTTTCCAATATTTTATAACGATTTATCGCTATTTTTATTTATTTTAAAATAGCTGATTTATTCAAAACGACGCTTCGGGCCATAAAGCGGCCGTGGCGCTGTTTTTCTTCAGATTTGATTTACACATATCTGAAAATCTAACCATTGGATCTTCGCAAAATTTACATCATTAGAAAGGTCTTTTCAAAACGAATCCAACGGTTCCAGTTTCGGGAAAATCCGACGGTCGGATCTCCCGGTACAATCGTTTGAAATTTCGATTTCAAAATACGAACTGCAGCGTCGTTATTCGATTAAATATATAATTATATTTTTATATATATAAATATAATCGCTTCTGGCGCTGTTTTTCTTCAGATTTGAATTAAACATTCCAGACAATCCAACCGTTGGATTTTTACAAAGTTGGTGCCGTTGGGAAGATATTTCCAAGGCGAACCCGACGGTTGAGGTTTCGGGAAAATCCAATGGTCGGATTTCCCGCACTAGTTGTTTGAAAACACGGTTTCAAAATACGAACTGCATGGCCACGTTTCGTTTTAATTTAATTTATATTTATATATTTATATAAATATAGTTTCTTTAAAAATTCCTATATCGTTTTCATTTCAAATATTTCACTAACGCCTCAAAATTTTGGAAAATTTCGCCATAACCTCCCCTGCACCGGGAGCATCGGGAAATCGCAAATAGCTTTCCCGGCCCTTCTAATCTCAAAAAGAAAAAGAAAAAGCCAAGCGGCTAGCCAACAGGCTCATAAAATCATCACCCAAACAAAACAGTAAATGTGTACCTATTTGTCGGGCACAAAATTTTATTCCTCTTCTCTAGCCCCTTTGCTATAACCTGTTCAATGAATATGTATGTACATATATACACAGTTCTTATCATTTATCATTTTCTATTCGACTTCATATTTGATTTCTATTTGGTTTAAAAACAACATTCATTCTAATGTTACATAAATAGGTGCAAATCATTTCATTAGCTAATTAATGAATATTTCAACTCATATATGTTTATTTTGAACAAGTGGCTGTTTTTAACACTTCACATTTCAATGATTTATGCATACAATAAAAATGTGATCTTTATTGTAAAACAATTCATTTCAAAACACTATTTTTCTATATAGTTCATATAGGTGACAAAAATAGGATTTTATATATATAGATAAAAGGTGATTTTTATTATCAAAAAAAATTATTTCAAAATATGAATACCATTCAACACATGAATTTCTAATCAACGAATGAATATCAATTCAACACATGAATGTTTTCTATAGTTTCTATATATAGATAAAAATAGGATTTTTATTATCAAACAATTTATTTCAAAATATGAATACCATTCAACACATAAATTTCTAATCAACGAATGAATATCAATTCAACAAATGAATGTTTTCTACACAATGAATAAATATAGTTTAAGCATATGAAAATAATTCAAACACACGAATATTATTCAAAATTTCGGCAGCATAACGGCAGGGTAGTCAAAACCGGGACCGTCCCTAGTACGGCTCCTCGCTCTACCTTAAAACCTCGCGGTTTTAGACAATGGGGATCATGCATCTAGTTCGCACGCAGGCGGCATGTATATATTTATTTCATTTCCACAAACTAATCCTATGTGGTTTCAACCAAATATTTTCCAATCACAAACGGGTATTTTTCAACCACAATCAAATCAATATCAACCACAAACAATCCCAAACAACCATTCGCTATCAATCAATTTTCACAACAATTTCAACCAATAAATATCGTCCATGGTTTGTGGACGAGGGGCGTAGATATATATATATATATATATATATATATATATATATATATTATATAGCAATTCACTTTTATTTCAACACACATATATATATATATATATAAAGAAATTGAAGAGTGAGAAATTCTCACCAATAGCTATCCAATACTACGACTCTTCCTTTAGAGAAATCTTCGCCAATCTCGCCTTTCGTCGCTTTCGTTGCCTGTATTCTCTACATATGTAAAAATCGAATTTTTACTATGTTATTCAATATACAAAAATTGCATTTCAAAAATATAGATTCCGCCTTTTCAAAAATAAAGATTATATTTTTAATATTCCTATGATGTAAAAATTATATTTTTATTACTTTAAAAATACAAAAATCATATCTTACTTCTTCTACTTAATAAAAATTCCGTCTTTTCTATTTTAAAAATATGATCTTTTCTATCCAAGTTCAAATCTTTTTCCTTTCTAAAATTTAAATCTTTTTCTTTTTAAAATTTAAAATAAAATCAGTTTTATAACCTTTTTTAAAAAAAATCAGAATTTAAACCTTTTTAAAATCAGTATTTTCCTAATAAAAAAAATCAGTTTTATAACCTTTTAAAAATCAGTTTTTCCTTTTAAAAATCAGTTTTTCCTTTTAAAAATCAGTTTTTCCTTTTAAAAAAAATCAGTTTTTCAGAATTAAAAATAAAAATAAAATAAAAACAACTTACATTGATCTGGTAAGAAGGGGGGGGGGGGGTCGGCGGCAGGAGGAGGAGCAGGCGAAGCGGAGGGGGGGCACGAACGGGGGGGCTCGCGAATTTAGGCGTCGCAATGGCTTCAGGGGGGGCGGATGCGTCGCGAGGTGGGTGGAGAGTCGGAGGGGGGTCTCGAAGGTGGGGCGTCGGCCTGGGCGGGGCCCGGTGGTCTTCTGGCGGCGGGGTCGCGTAGGATTAGGGTTCGTGGGTTTTTTTTTTTTTTTTTGAACGGTAGAAAGAAAGTGGGGAGAGAGAGAGAGAAAAGGGTTTATATAAATATTTATGGGTCCGTTTGTCACAGGTCCCTATTAAGTTTCAAAATTAGGCTCACATCCGGTCCTAAACTTATTGTAAATTAGGTCCCTATTTTTCAAAAACATATAAAAAAATATAAAAAAAATCACGAAAATTCATTATTAAATAAAACACGTTCACGCCAAAAAATTCAGGTGGAAAATCAATCAAAAACCACGTCAAAACACAAAATAACACAAAAACAGCGAAACATCAGGTTTTAGCATGAAAAGATGCACCTATTCTTAAATAGTTGCACACATTCGTGCTTATATTTCAGTGTTGCGACAAAACTGCAGTATAAATGCATACATTTATGCGGCTAAACAGCATTATATGCATCCTTTTATGCATATATTCAAATTTGACATGTTTTTTCAAGCATTCGCCGTTTTCAAACATTGTTGCACACATTTATGCTTCTGTACAGAATATATGCATGCATTCATGCGCAAATTCAGAAGCCATCGCCCCTTTTACGTTTGTTGCACACATGCATGCATATATACAGAATAGTAGCACTCATGTATGCTAACTTTCAACATAAATAGTTGCATACACGAATCTCAGTTCAACTTTGTATGCATACATATATGCAGTTATTTACAAATAGTAGCATACATGTATGCGTTTATTGGTCCAGATTTTCAACATAAATACATTACATGAATATATGCATACTTGTATGCTACTATTGGCAATAGTTGCACAGAAGTATGCTACTTTTTTTTTTTTTTTGGCGAATGCTCCTGGGAATATTTCCTATTTTTAGAATTTTTATTTTTTTACTCACTAGCGCATTTTTTTCTGGTCAGAAAGGGTAAAAGGCGAAGGGGGATTGGAGCAGGCGAAGGAAGGTTGGCAAAAAAAAGGGCGGCATCTAAAATAGGGATCGGAAACGTAATAATTTTTGGACTGGACGTGGCGTGAATTTTAAACTATTTTAGGGATGTGAGCCTAATTTTCACAATATTTATTATTATTAAATTTCTATTTAAAAGTTGACTTTTTATTCGAAGTCAAAATGGGACCCACCGACTGTCGTCCCTAATGTTCTACCCCCATTTCGAACACAATGGGATATGTATCGTAAGCTGATTCGAACGTTTTGATCAGTTTCCGTTGAATTTACATTTAAATCACTATATTGAATTTTAAACGTACATTTCAAATTACCGGGGTCACATACTAATTCTAAAAATTCCAGAAAAATATTTTCTAGCTTCGTATTGACGATACGGTCCTAACAAAACTAGTTTCGTCGAATTCTGAGACCGTTTGAAAAATGGTCAATTTCCAGTCGATTAAAATCAACGGAAACTGGTCAAACGCGTTTTCCTTTGCCACGCTCACATATTGATTCGAAAAATTATGAAATTTGAAACTTAGCAATAACTTCTCATCCCGGACCCAACAAAAGTGGTTTCGTCGAAATCCGAGGTCGTATGCAAAATGTCCATTCTTAAGGGCCTGAATTCCATAGCGACTATTCAAAATTTTCAACTGGACATATCTTTTGATTCCCGTTATCAAATTTCGATTCGTCAGATTCGTTGGAAAGATATTATCAATTAGATTCCATTATTTTTGGTTTCACTAAAATCAGGATTGTTTTGCACCCGGTATAGTCCGACAAAGTTTGAATTCAATTTTTGAAACTGCCACGCCATTTCAGGCCTTGTTTATAATTATAATTAATTATATTCGTTTTCAATTGTCGATTCAAACTCAGTTTTCATCGCCATTATTTAAAATATTTATTTTAAATATTTAAAATCCATTATTTTAGCCAATTTAAAAATTTTAAATTTGTTCAGATTTTCTGGGTCGTTACAATCTCCCCCACTTAAAACTTTTCATCCCCGAAAAGGAATAAAGCCGAAAGTGGTTTGATAAATCTACAATCACACAACACAACACCCAATCCAATTGTTTTAACCTTCAAAAATATACTAATCAAATCCCATACCCCTTAAAAATCATTCAGACCATATAATTAAAAGTGCACATCTTTTGAAAAGAAAATAACAATAGAGTAAAGAATTGAATGGTAGTGCAAAGTAGGGTAAATGTACCTTGCACCAGAGTCACTCAGAGATATCCACTCGGCATCTAGGATAAGCTTTCTGAATGCTCTCCTCAGTTTCCCAAGTACAATCCCGCGGATCTCCACTCCATTGCACTTTGACTAAGTGAACCTTCTTGTTCCTCAGCTCTTTGGTTTCTTTGCCTATAATCTTTAGCGGCTCTCTTCTCACAGCTAATTCTGGGGTAATTTCAATGTCATGTTGAGCTGCTTCTTCCATGATCAAGTCTGGATCATGAACGTGCTTTCGAAGTTGAGATATGTGAAATACATCATGAATTTCAGGCAACCAATTAGGCAGTTTGACCCTATAAGCGAGAGTTCCAATCCGTTCCAGAATAGGAAACGGACCAATGAATTTGGGCGCCAACTTTCCAGTTTTACCAAACCGGATAACTCCTCTCATCGGCGATACTTTCAAATATACATAGTCGCCAACTTCAAAGGATATATCTCTTCTTCTTCTATCGGCATAGCTCTTTTGTCGGCTTTGAGCGGCGAGTAATCGCTTTTTGATAAAATCGACTTTGTCGGCAGCTTCTCGAATCATATCGGGACCCAACACAAGTCTATTTCCAGGCTCGACCCAATAAGCAGGAGATCGGCACGGTCTACCATATAATGCTTCGAATGGCGACATTTTCAGACTCGCCTGGTAGCTGTTGTTATAAGAGAATTCAGCCAAATGCAGATGGTCTTCCCATGATCCACCGAAATCTAGAACACAAGCCCGCAATAGATCTTCTAAAATGCGATTCACCCTCTCAGTCTGACCGTCTGTCTGAGGATGATAAGCGGTGCTCAAGTTTAACTTCGTTCCCAGCTCGACTTGAAATGCTTCCCAGAATTTGCTAGTGAATATTGTATCTCTATCACTGACTATATTGAGCGGCACTCCATGTAGTCTAACTATTTCCCTGAAGTATATCTGCGCCAGGCTCTGAGTAGTTCTGTTTGATCTGACAGGTATGAAATGGGCGGTCTTCGTGAAGCGATCTACGATCACCCAAATACTGTCATTTCCTTTTCTGGTTCTGGGCAAACCATCAATGAAGTCCATAGAAATATGTTCCCACTTCCAACCAGGAACTTCTAGCGGTTGTAATAATCCAGCCAATTTCTGTTGGTCGCTTTTGACTAGTTGGCAAGTAGGGCATCGACTAACATATATTGAAACATCTCTTTTCATAGCCTTCTACCAGAATGTTCGCTTGAGATCGTTATACATTTTGGCCACACCAGGATGGATACTCAGCTTGGACTTGTGACACTCGTCTAACACTTCCCTTTTGAGTTCAGGGATGTCAGGAACACAAATCCTTCCTTTCAATCTCAGGGTCTCGTCGTTATCTATTTGAAAACACGAGGGTTCGCCTTTCTGAATCCTTTTAACCATATCCTTAATAAAGTTATCCTCCTTCTGAAGAATAGATATTTTGTCAATCAAGGATGTCGTGATAATAAAGCTGGCGATCATTACATTCTTTCGGCTCAGCGCATCGGCCACGACATTGGCTTTCCCGGGAGTATATATAATTTCAAAGTCATATGCTGCAAGAAACTCCAGCCAACGTTGCTGCCTCAAATTTAAGTCCTTCTGAGTGAACAGATACTTTAACGACTGGTGATCTGTAAACAGTTCAAATCTCTCACCCAGAAGATAGTGTCTCCAGATTTTCAAGGCAAATACTATAGCTAATAACTCAAGATCATGAGTTACGTAGTTCTTTTCATGCGGCTTCAGTTGACGGCTAGCATAAGCAATCACTTGACCCCTTTGCATTAACACTGCGCCGAGGCTTTCTCTAGAAGCATCAGTCCACACTTTTAAATCCTGGTTGCCATCGATGATGGTTAACACTGGAGCAGTTGTTAATCTCAACTTCAGCTCTTCGAAAGCCTCCTCACTTTTTGGAGTCCATTTGAATTTAGAATGCTTCTTTGTAAGCTTTGTTAAGTGACCAGATATCTTCGAAAAGTCTTTAACGAACTTCCGGTAATAGCTAGCCAATCCGAGAAAACTGCGGACTTCAGTGGGGGTACTGGGCTGTTTCCAATTCTGAATGGCTGTGATTTTACTTGGATCCACAGCGATTCCTTCTTTCGATACAACATGGCCCAGAAATTTTACTTCATCTTGCCAGAATATACATTTGGAAAATTTGGCTTTTAATACATTCCGTCTCAGAATTTCTAGAACCTGTTCCAGATGCTTTTCATGTTCGGCCTTTGATTTAGAGAAGATTAGAATATCGTCAATGAAAACCAGAACAAATTTATTCAAAACTCCTCTGAATACTCTGTTCATTAGATCGACGAAATAAGCTGGAGCGTTACATAAGCCGAACGGCATTACTAACCACTCGTAGAATAAGTCGGGGCCTCTGAACGCTGTCATTGGAACACACTCTTCGGCAATTCGAAGTTGATGGAAACCTGTGGCTAGGTCCATTCGTGAAAATACTTGTGCTCCATTTAATCGATCCAACAAATCATCAATACGGGGCAATGGATATTTGTTCTTTATGGTCTGCTTGTTTAAATCACGATAATCCACACATAGCCGTAGAGTACCGTCAGATTTTGGGACAAAAACCACTGCTGCTCCCCAATCAGAGAAACTAGGTCTGATCAGACCCTTCCATACTAGCTGTCGTGTTTGATTGTCTAATTCCTCCTTCTCTTTCAAGGACATTCTTCGAATAGCATGAACTACCGGCCTTGCATTTGGAATTAAAGCAATTTTGAAATCTATTTCTCTCTGCGGAGGTAAGCGAACAACTTCTTCGAACACGTCTGCATAGTTCTTGACGACAGGAATGTCTTTAACGAGGTCAGGAATATTCTCCTTGACTTCATGGACATTTTCTATTTGGGATGGAGAAACATTCAAAGCTGCCCAGAAGTCTTTTCTATTAGTATCCTGACCTTCACACGGTATGGTTATATAACTCCCCGATTTAATCTTAGCTCTAACAACCCTCTCGGCGCATCTAACCTCTGCTTCATATTTGGTTAACCAATCCAATCCCAAAATAAGATCGAATTCATCAAAATTCATGACAACAGAGATAATAGGGAATTTATAGCAAGAAAAAGAGACGGGTACTGCACAAACCCAACTGAGATTGATGGAACCTCCAACTGGATTTCGGACAGTCATTGGCTCTTTGAGCTTCTTCAAATTCAAATCTAATTTCTTGATTGCACTCTTCGCAATGAAGCTTCGTGATGCGCCTGTGTCAAACAGTATTTTGACTGGAATGTTTTTGACATTGAGCGTGCCTTCTAAGACATCAGCCCTTTCTTGACTAGCTGAGGGCTCAGAAGTCTCCGCCAATTCATTTATATGCACCGTTTCAGATTTCTGAGATAGCGGGCAGTTTTTCGCAATATGTCCAGCCTGATGGCACTTATGGCATCCTCGGCCCTCAAGAACCTTCTTTCTCGATCCAAATCCACTCTTCCCTCGTTTGTTTACAGATTTACATTTTCTGGACAAATGCCCCTTCTGATTGCAGTTCTTGCATATGGCAGTCGTGGCAGGTTCCTTTTCAGATCTAGCCCTTTTCCTCTTGGCACTGGGCCTCTTACTGGCTTCAGAAATATCAGTTTCCGACTCTGCTTCGTCACTACAACAAAATTCTTCTTCGTCGCGCAACATTCCTTTCTTATGGAGGTTTTCATACTGATAAGCCATGTATATCATTTCAGAGAAAGGAAGCTTCACATGCCCCAATACTTTATTCTGGTATTTCCTTTGAAGTCCGTGAATAAATCTCATATTTTTCCTCTTCGGATTTTGAATTAGATGAGGAGCAAAGTGAGAAAGTTCATTGAATTTCTTATGATATTCGGGAATGGTCATGTCTCCTTGTATCAGATAAGAAAATTCATCGCATAATCGCTCAATTGCTTCGGGAGGAGTAAATCTTTCTAAGAAAATCACTTTGAATCTATCCCAGGTGATATCACCTTCTGGATTATTTTCTATAACTGAGTCCCACCAAAACAAAGCTTCTTCTTTGAGTGCCCAAGACGCCAGTAATCTTTTCTGATCATTTCTCAGCTTTAATCCCTCAAAGATTTTCTCTGCAGAACGAATCCAAGCTTGTGTTTCCATAATTGACTCCTTGCCTAAGAATGGCGATCCACCAAGATTCCGAAATCTCTTGAATAGAACTTCTATATCGGATTCTGGCTGTGGGAGCACAACTGGCTCATTAGCTGGTCGAGCCATACGATTATTTCTTCTGTTCCTGTCACTCATTTTCTAGTACGTCTGCAATTAGCAGACAAAGTGTCAGGTCAACGGAAAAGATATTTGAAAATATAGAGACAAATACTTGAATGTAAATGTGTCTATCGAGGTGTAACTTCATCCTGCTTTACTCATACTAGGATATTACTGATCCTATCTGTATAGAGTTGCCCGTCCTAGAACACTACTGGTTCTATTTCTGACGAGTTCGTTCAAATGTTATATTCCAGAACTAAGCTTAACCAAAGCTCTGATACCACGTTGAGACGACCCGAAATCCCATTCAGACGGAAACAAGTGTTATCTTTGGAATATAACACAGAAACAGAAAATAGCAGAACAAAATTAAATAAATACACCAGATAATGAACAATAGAATATACTGGATAAAAGTAATCATCAGAGTTACACAGTATACAGGATCTTACTTAGAACAAATACAGTTCAGCTATACATAAATGTCTACAGCGGAAATAAACAAAATATGTACAATAGGAGCTGAACAGCATAAAAAGAGATAAATGATAGAATCCATCTTCAGCTCCAGCTATCCAGAAAGAACCAACTAAACCTGAATACAAATCTGCCCGCGTAGAAAAAGGGGCACCCGAGTTTGAAAGTGAAACAAACTACGAGTCAGTCATGGGACTGGTATGAGAAATCTACTCAACACATATATATAATTTGGCTAATCACAGGACCACGCCACTTTCGTGGAATGGGTTTACTCCATTGGATTATCAGTGCTTTAAAACAAATCTTTCTTTTAAACATCGCTATGCTTTTTATAAAAATGAAGCCGTTATAAGACTCAGTTCCCATCACACAATGCAACGCAGACCGGAGGATAGAGTTTTACCTTATAATGGCTAAAATATGATTGATACGAATACAACAAAGGCATTTGATATTATTGCTAGTGTTAATATGTTTTGAAAACAATTTCAAATCATAACTATCAATCATAGACGGCATGGGTACCATATATCATGTCGCCATATATATATATACAATCAAAACCGCACGATGTCGTATTTGGAAATTGGATTTCCGTCATGAACCAAGGCAAAAGATAGTCCTTACCGAATTCGTGACTCTCTAGCCCGAGCCACAGGACCCAGACTCAGGTGGACCCTTGGATCGTCAGGGCCGGTCCACCGATGTGGATTAAAATTCCTGAACACTGCGTTTCCCCACCCTTTGAGGTGTAAATGAGCCAACGAATGACTCCATCGGACCCGAATTGCCCGATCAAACCGAGGCGCCTCGCAACAGCAAACAACCACATAGGTGAAAAGTATATAAATGTCAGGGCTGGTAGGTAACTGACACCACCCTAGCTAGAAAGAAACGCATGCCCTCCCTGAGGTCCTTCTCCTGTTTCTGGTTCATACCGGGGTGTGAGGCTCGCGAATTTACGTTATACACAAAGCTACGCCACACAGGCGGTGCTTTGATCATCCCCACAAGACTTTGCTTTTCAACAGAAGTCCTGATCACTGCATCTTAGCATGCCACACAGGCAATTCACGCCATGCGACTGATGTCCATCGATATACAACCCCTGAGCTCGTGCGTCTCAGAGAAGGGCGTTAAGCAAAAGAATAAATTCTCCGCCGCCAAACAGATGTATATTTAACATAAATCAATCAACACAGAATAAACTCCAATGTCCGACACACAGTCCATTTACAGGTCCGTTCTGGGTCTGAACGAAACCGGAGGCACTAAATACCTCGCAAACCCATCGATCACCACGTACGTCTGGACGGTCACCACTCATTATCCATATTTCGGGATGCCTCCCAATCAGGACCTCGGTTACTATCCAAACGAGGTGAAGATCTCCGGTCTTCGACCGTCGTCTTCATCTTCGAATTTCAATCGTAGGTCAATTATTTGAAATGAGAATTAACTCGGCCTTTTCAAATGATTCACGTATATTTAGAATTTCATATCAATTTATTTCAATGGTTAAATTATTCGACAACACCAATTGTGTTCTTTAATGTAATTTTCACACCAAACACATTCAACCATCAAATATCACATAAATCAAGCAAATTCAGTTTATTTCCATTCCATAACGTTTCCAATATTTTATAATGATTTATCGCTATTTTTATTTATTTTAAAATAGCTGATTTATTCAAAACGACGCTTCGGGCCATAAAGCGGCCGTGGCGCTGTTTTTCTTCAGATTTGATTTACACATATCTGAAAATCTAACCGTTGGATCTTCGCAAAATTTACATCATTAGAAAGGTCTTTTCAAAACGAATCCAACGGTTCCAGTTTCGGGAACGGTCGGATCTCCCGGTACAATCGTTTGAAATTTCGATTTCAAAATACGAACTGCAGCGTCGTTATTCGATTAAATATATAATTATATTTTTATATATATAAATATAATCGCTTCTGGCGCTGTTTTTCTTCAGATTTGAATTAAACATTCCAGACAATCCAACCGTTGGATTTTTACAAAGTTGGTGCCGTTGGGAAGATATTTCCAAGGCGAACCCGACGGTTGAGGTTTCGGGAAAATCCAATGGTCGGATTTCCCGCACTAGTTGTTTGAAAACACGATTTGAAAATACGAACTGCACGGCCACGTTTCGTTTTAATTTTATTTATATTTATATATTTATATAAATATAGTTTCTTCAAAAATTCCTATATCGTTTTCATTTCAAATATTTCACTAACGCCTTAAAATTTTGGAAAATTTCGCCATAACCTCCCCTGCACCGGGAGCATCGGGAAATCGCAAATAGCTTTCCCGGTCCTTCTAATCTCAAAAAGAAAAAGAAAAAGCCAAGCGGCTAGCCAACAGGCTCATAAAATCATCACCCAAACAAAACAGTAAATGTGTACCTATTTGTCGGGCACAAAATTTTATTCTTCTTCTCTAGCCCCTTTGCTATAACCTGTTCAATGAATATGTATGTACATATATACACAGTTCTTATCATTTATCATTTTCTATTCGACTTCATATTTGATTTCTATTTGGTTTAAAAACACCATTCATTCTAATGTTACATAAATAGGTGCAAATCATTTCATTAGCTAATTAATGAATATTTCAACTCATATATGTTTATTTTGAACAAGTGGATGTTTTTAACACTTCACATTTCAACGATTTATGCATACAATAAAATTTTGATCTTTATTGTAAAACAATTCATTTCAAAACACTATTTTTCTATATAGTTCATATAGGTGACAAAAATAGGATTTTATATATATAGATAAAAGGTGATTTTTATTATCAAAAAAAAATTATTTCAAAATATGAATACCATTCAACACATGAATTTCTAATCAACGAATGAATATCAATTCAACACATGAATGTTTTCTATAGTTTCTATATATAGATAAAAATGGGATTTTTATTATCAAACAATTTATTTCAAAATATGAATACCATTCAACACATGAATTTCTAATCAACGAATGAATATCAATTCAACAAATGAATGTTTTCTACACAATGAATAAATATAGTTTAAGCATATGAAAATAATTCAAACACACGAATATTATTCAAAATTTCGGCAGCATAACGGCAGGGTAGTCAAAACCGGGACCATCCCTAGTACGGCTCCTCGCTCTACCTTAAAACCTCGCGGTTTTTGACAATGGGGATCATGCATCTAGTTCACACGCAGGCGGCATGTATATATTTATTTCATTTCCACAAACTAATCCTATGTGGTTTCAACCAAATATTTTCCAATCACAAACGGGTATTTTTCAACCACAATCAAATCAATATCAACCACAAACAATCCCAAACAACCATTCGCTATCAATCAATTTTCACAACAATTTCAACCAATAAATATCGTCCATGGTTTGTGGACGAGGGGCGTAGATATATATATATATATATTATATATAGCAATTCACTTTTATTTCAACCCATATATATATAAAGAAATTGAAGAGTGAGAAATTCTCACCAATAGCTATCCAATACTACGACTCTTCCTTTAGAGAAATCTTCGCCAATCTCGCCTTTCGTCGCTTTCGTTGCCCATATTCTCTACATATGTAAAAATTGAATTTTTACTATGTTATTCAATATATAAAAATTGCATTTCAAAAATATAGATTCCGCCTTTTCAAAAATAAAGATATATTTTTAATATTCCTATGATGTAAAAATTATATTTTTATTACTTTAAAAATACAAAAATCATATCTTACTTCTTCTACTTAATAAAAATTCCGTCTTTTCTATTTTAAAAATATGATCTTTCTATCCAAGTTCAAATCTTTTTCCTTTTTAAAATTTAAATCTTTTTCTTTTTAAAATTTAAAATAAAATCAGTTTTATAACCTTTTTAAAAAAAATCAGAATTTAAACCTTTTTAAAATCAGTATTTTCCTAATAAAAAAAATCAGTTTTATAACCTTTTAAAAATCAGTTTTTCCTTTTAAAAATCAGATTTTCCTTTTTAAAAAAATCAGTTTTTCAGAATTAAAAATAAAAATAAAATAAAAACAACTTACATTGATCTGGTAAGAAGGGGGGGTCGTCAGGGTCGGCGGCAGGAGGAGGAGCAGGCGAAGCGGAGGGGGGGCACGAACGGGGGGGCTCGCGAATTTAGGCGTCGCGATGGCTTCAGGGGGGCGGATGCGTCGCGAGGTGGGTGGAGAGTCGGAGGGGGGTCTCGAAGGTGGGGCGTCGGCCTGGGCGGGGCGCGGTGGTCTTCTGGCGGCGGCGTCGCGTAGGATTAGGGTTCGTGGGTTTTTTTTTTGAACCGTAGAAAGAAAGTGGGGAGAGAGAGAAAAGGGTTTATATAAATATTTATTATTATTAAATTTCTATTTAAAAGTTGACTTTTTATTCGAAGTCGAAATGGGACCCACCGACTGTCGTCCCTAGCGTTCTACCCCCATTTCGAACACAATGGGATATGTATCGTAAGCTGATTCGAACGTTTTGATCAGTTTCCGTTGAATTTACATTTAAATCACTATATTGAATTTTAAACGTACATTTCAAATTACCGGGGTCACATACTAATTCTAAAAATTCCAGAAAAATATTTTCTAGCTTCGTATTGACGATACGGTCCTAACAAAACTAGTTTCGTCGAATTCTGAGACCGTTTGAAAAATGGCCAATTTCCAGTCGATTAAAATCAACGGAAACTGGTCAAACGCGTTTTCCTTTGCCACGCTCACATATTGATTCGAAAAATTATGAAATTTGAAACCTAGCAATAACTTCTCATCCCGGACCCAACAAAAGTGGTTTCGTCGAAATCAGAGGTCGTATGCAAAATGTCCATTCTTAAGGGCCTGAATTCCATAGCGACTATTCAGAATTTTCAACTGGACAAATCTTTTGATTCCCGTTATCAAATTTCGATTCGTCAGATTCGTTGGAAAGATATTATCAATTAGATTCCATTATTTTTTGTTTCACTAAAATCCGGATTGTTTTGCACCCGGTATAGTCCGACAAAGTTTGAATTCAATTTTTGAAACTGCCACGCCATTTCAGGCCTTGTTTATAATTATAATTAATTATATTCGTTTTCATTTGTCGATTCAAACTCAGTTTTCATTGCCATTATTTAAAATATTTATTTTAAATATTTAAAATCCATTATTTTAGCCAATTTAAAAATTTTAAATTTGTTCAAATTTTCTGGGTCGTTACACGTTTGATCTGAAAAACCGAAAGCAAAATAGATTTAACGAGAGAACAATCGATTTTGTCCTAGAAAATATTTATTTTAAACCCACGTCCTTAAAACAAATTGGACCGGACTATTAAGCCCTTCACGCAAATTTACTGTTCTAAGAAAATGGTAATAATTAACAAAATGAGTTCTAAATTTAGAAATAATTAAAAATTATTTTTTAGCTAATGAGAATGAATTGAGATGTAATAAACAAACGATATTGAAATAATTTTATTAATTAATACAAATAACTACATATTATAAAAATAAGTACATGTGTAGGTATTAGAAAAATATTACTTTGTTATTATATATAGTATACACATATTATCATGGTTTTAAAAAATGTTTTTAATAATATATATATATATATATATTTATGTAAACATATTTTAATAATATGTATACATATAATATCGATAATTGATTTTTAAGGTTATATATGCAGATATATATATATGTATATGTGTGTGTGTGTGTGTTTGTGTGTGTGTGTGTAAGATCGAATCAACCCTCGACGGGGTGAATATGGTTTATTACAGTGTTCACAGAATAATAAGATAAGATTGTCAATACAGATATCAATAGAGAATTTATGGAAAATAAATAAAACACGGGATTTACCCTACTTCGGCCATACCTGTTGGAAACTGAGGTGTCTACAACACAATGTTGGATGGATCTTAAGAGCACTAAGACACTAGACGTGGTGAAATGTGTATTAACTACTTATGAATATAAAATAGTATTTACTCAAATTGCAACAAGAAATTAGAAATTGGAGAATAGGTAATAAAGTAAAATGTAGAAAAGTAGATAACATCCGAATTTTTTTACTGGTTTGGATTGATCCTACATCCAGTCCTGCACTCCACCGTGCATAATTTCACTATAACTGATTGCTTTCCACTGGTGGTGAGAACACCTTTACAATCTTCATTTCATGGGCAACAAGACACAGCCTCTTGATTTTACAGGCTACAAGAGCACCTTCTTTTTATCACCAGCAACAAAGTACTACAAGTTGCCTTTTCTTCAATATAGATTCTTGTAAATTTGGTGCAATGATCCTATAGACCTTCAGTGGCGATATATCTTTGAATTCTTTAAGGAAATAGGATGAAATCAAAGAGAGGATGATGTGAATTCAAGTACAACTCTCTGATATTGTGTAGTTTGCAATTTTTGGAAGAATTGGAGTGAAAGAGAGTGGATCTGCGAAGACAATTGGAAAGTATTCAATGGATTTCTATTGCAAATGTCTGGAGAAGAAGGAGTAGGAGAAAATGAGAATTCTTTGTGTCAAAATTCTTTGTCAGAGGCTTTTATAGTCGTCGAAGAGATGTGTCTTTTGGTGAAGAGATGGGGGAAATGTCTCTTTATTTAAAATTTGAAATTCTGAAAAATGGCTAGTATGTCGACATGGGGGGATACCTATATCGACATGGTGTCTTGCAAAAATGAACTGCAACACTAATAAGTGTCACAAATTTTCAGTTATTCAAATTTCCTTATATGTGTGGATTTTGGTGATTCGGTTAAGGTCATTGGTTTATGAGCTTCAAGTATAATTGCCATGTGATCTTTAACAAGGTATTATAAGGTTAAACCAACTCCTCATCATTTCAAACGCCTATGTTCTTCAGCATTCTTCTTTAATAGGTACTGGTCTTCAATTGTTGTGATTATCCTTTCCTTATAATTCTTCCATTGCTCTAATTAATTTTCTTGTATAATTCTTCTTTTTACACTCTTGTTTATATCTATAAATGTCTCCATGATATATATGATGTAACTGCATGGCTCGAAGATACCTTGGTAGTAATGTTTATATGGTTATTGTCACCAAAATTAATATCTAGGGCATTAATAATCTCCCCCTTATTGATGATTAAAACCATATAAGTATTTTTAATACTTCTATATTCGACTCCCCCTAACTCTATGCACTCCCCTATCATTTTGTCTAGTATATTTATACCTTTTATTCCTCTTTGTCATAAACAAAAAAGGGGAAAAAGAGTTGTTTAACTTACTGCTCGACAACATGTAGAGTTTGTATATAGAGATAAATGCATACAAATAAAACACAAGAGGGAAAACCAAATAAAGTCATAGCATGAAATAAACTTTATTAAATAATTAGATGAGTTTTAGGGTTACCGACTTTGCCGATGCCAATAACAAATCATTTTCATATTTATCCAAGGTTCAATAGATTTCTTATCATATGCTTTGAGCATCTGTTATTTAGTACTTGAAAAATTATAAAATATGCACATATGTACCCTTTTTATTTTGGGTCCATGGGGTTATGTTTTGGATGCCAAATGCATGAAGAGTTTGAATGCCCTCTCAAAATATAATCATTAGATGAATGAACCTTACTAATAAAATTAACAATATAATTTTCTTTTTCGGTATTATCTAACCTTTTTGGAATCCATATGTTAATGAACCTATTTGGAGGTTTTAACTTTAATTTCCTAGGTTTTGGTTTAAACTTAGTATCCTTAATAAACTTAGTACGTTGGGTGCTATTTTTCTTTAATTTAGCCTTAGGGGTGTACCCAAGTTCATGTTTATTCCTTGTGCGTTTAGATGCAGATTTTTTTTAGATTGTCCATTTGTTAAATTTGCCAATATCAGTTCTCATTTTGTCAAAATCTTTACTATGGTTAAGAATAACATTGTCCAAAGATGTTATTTTGTCATTCAGATAAGTGACATGTGACTTCATTAAAAGATTGTCTGATTTTAAGAATTCACTTTTTAGTTTATCAAAACTTCTAAGTGTCAAATCATTTCCATCATTATACCCATTAAGTCTTTCAATTTCAATTTCTATTTTTGTACATTGTTTTTTCTTCAGTTAACCTTTTATTAAGTATTTTTAATATATATATATATATATCTTCCAAACTACCATTGAGCTCTTTCCTAAGTATTTTATATCCATGAGCCATATCATTCAAAGCATTAGTAATTTCTTTATCAAAATCCATGCATGGTGTAACAACCCGGAATTTCTGAACCAATTAATTTTTTTTATTTTAGCTATTTTAATGTATTTTGAGAATTTAAAATGATTTATTTTAAATAATAATGACAAAAAAATTAGTTTAATCGAAGTTAAAGCGTATAAATTTATTTTAATTATAAAACGAGCCCGAAATGGCGCGGGTTTGAAATTTCGATTTTAAATTTCAATTGAATGTACAAAATTCAAAATAAATCGGATTTCCGTAAAACAAGAAACATTAGAATCTATTTAACTATATCTTTCTAATGAATGAAAGAAATTGAGATTTCACTTTATAAATTAAAAGTTATGCCCAGTTTAAAATTTAGAATAGTCGCTATGGAATATATGTATATATATTAATATAATATATAGCCCTTAAAAATAGCCATTTTGCAAACGACCTCCGTTTTCGATGAAACCACTTTTGTTGGATCCGTAATGTCAAATTATTGCTAGGTTTAAAATTTCATAATTTTTGGAATCAATATGTGAACGTAGTGAATTTAAATGTGTTTGGTAATTTCAGTTTGAATTTAATCGAGTGGAAAAGGGCCATTTTTCAAATGGTCTCCAAATTCAACGAAATTAGTTTTGTTAGAACCGTATCATCAAATCATAGATAGATTTATTTTTCTGCAATTTTTGGAGTTAGCATGTGGCCCTGATAAATTAAAATGTATGTTCAAATTCAATATATATTGATTTATATTTTAATTTTGATAAAAACTGATCGAAACAGTCAAATTGGCTTACAAAACATATCCCAATGTATCCGGAATAGGGGTAATTAGTTAGGAACGATAGCCATTGGGGTTGTTTGGAGTTAGGAGCGTTAAACAACTAACGTTGAGATTTAAATTTACTAATATATTAATATATATATATATGTATATGTATGTATATATATTAGTGCCAAACCCTAGCCCCATCACTTATAACATAGCTTTCATCTTCTATTGAATGGACGAAACTGTTCAAAACTCGTGCACTTAAAATCTTCTAATCCACATCGAATTAGATCCAACCTTCAACGCCAAAATTGTAAATCTAGGAGAGAGCTTCAAATATATACGACTGTGATCATCAGTTGTCTCGTATTTCGCGTGAATTAGGGCTTCGAAGGTCGAAAGTTCGAAGGGGAACTCCAGCACGATGGGGCTACCGCGATCGGCGGCGTGGCTCATGAGGGTGGCACACGTATGGAGCTGTGACGCGACGACATCAGATTGACGACCGAGCTTCTAGAATAACATGCGTGAGTGGATTGAAGGATGGAGCATGGTGCGGATTCCACAAAGGAACAAAGACGATAGGTTAATCACGGGTTAAGTGTTAATTAGTGTAATTAATAATTAATTATTTCGATTATGTCATCAATGTATTAAACACAATAACTTCTTCATACGAGGTCCAAATCGGACGATTTCAGATCCGTTGAAACCGCGTCGACGAGCACTTCACAATGAAATCAACTGGAACAAATTTGGAACAAATCAAAATTTAAGGCGAATTCAAATTCAAACAGAATAAAATCACCTAGTAAAGAATGATGGAGTGGAAACCAATGTGAGAAATTCTCACTAAAATTCTTGTACAGTTATTTATTTTATAACTACATATATGAACTGCCAGTATTGATTTTTATCAGTTTTTAATTATCACAAATGTTTTACGGTTCCTGTTAGCTTACCTCCCTCATCCACAGACGATGGACGATTTAATTGATTGTATTGTGTTGTGATTGTGATGTGAATTGGAGTAAAAAAAATTATATATATATGCGTTGTGAAATTATATATATATATATATATATATATATATATGCGATGTCAATAAAATATATATGAAATGTGAATAATATATATATATATGAAATGTGAACAATATATATATGAAATGCGGAAAAATATATATGATATGTAAATAAATATTTATATGCGATGTGAACAAAAATTTATATTCGATGTGAATAAAAATTTATATGTGATGTCAAAAATATATATACGATATATAAAATGGTCATGTAATGAAATAAATATTTGTTCGCTAAAATATTATTTTTAGCTTACATAGGCAATGAATAAAATTGTCATGTAATGGAAAAATTATTGGATTGTTAAGAATATAATTTTTAACATATATATGCACGGTATAAAATTGTCATGTAATGGAACATTCGATTTTGATTTAAAATTGAAATGGAAGCTGAAATCATTTTTGATATGAATTTATAAATGATTTATAAAATTTATTTTATATAGAAATCGACGATATATATATTATATATATTTATATGGTTTGAATAGAACGCGCTGCGCAGCGACAGTTCACGAATTTCAACCATTAACTTTGAATTAGCATAACGGGAGATCTGACCATTGGATTCTCCTAAAACTGGAACCATTGGGTTCATATCGAAAAGGGATTTCCAATGAGTATAAGAGATTTGAAATTTAATAGTTATATTTTGATATATGTCCAAATCAATTTTAGAAAATGTCGCAATGGATGCAGTTCGGTGGCCGTTGTTGGAAACCGACTAAAATGGCCTTAATAAAATTATTAAAAATATGGAAAAATTGTGTGAAATTATAATAAATGATTTGGAGAGATTTTAACGAAAAATTCCAATTTTTGAAAAGATAAAATATATTTTTATCGAAATGAACTAGTTTTAATAACTAGAATAATAAACCAATTATTTTTATAAATAATAATTTGGATTGAAAAATGGATTTTAAAATAACCAGAGTTTCCAATTCATAAATTGGAATGGAAATTATCTTCTGATATTTTGATATTGAATTCTGTGATTATATGGATATTGTTGAGGAATTTGGAAGATACAGATATCGTTATTCCCAATACGATATCCGTTAGTTTCAGAATTTGATACTGAATGTAAGTCGATATAATTTCTATTCAGAGCCTTGTATTTAATATCAAACTAGATTTTGAGTTTGTCGTGAATGGTGTCTTCATTAACACTGTTCTTAAACCCAGTTGAGGAAGTAATAAATCTTTTAATTAAGATTTGGAGAAGTTTACCAATTAAGTAATATTTAATTGGAACTGAATTGAAATTGGATTTTTGATTTATCATGAACTGTGTTTTAAATAACATTAGTTCTTTAACCCAATTAACAGTGAAGTTATGATTTGGAACTTATAATCTTTTAATTAAGACTAATGGAAATTTTCCAAAGTAAAGTTTCCAATTTAATATACTAAATTGGAATTGAATGGAATTCGATTTGGTAATAATCGAGATGAGCCTCTGTAATGGAAGACTATTACTATTTATGGAATTTAAAAGGCCTAGCCGCAATTCCACGTTTATTATTAGTTTGATATGGAAATTTATATCGATTATATAATGTTATGATTTCAGATTCCATTTTGATGGAAGTTGATTTTGGGTTTATCGTGAACTTTGTTTTTAATGCACGGTTCTTTAACGCAGTTAAAGGCAGGATTAGTTTTCAGAAAATTGAATAATCATTAAGTAATGATTTTAGAGATTTAAACTAAGAAGAGTTTTAATAAATCTTTAATTAGATTTGAATGAATGAATGGTGATTAAATTTACCAAAACATAAGGTGTGGTATAAACCAAATATACTTGGTTGTTGATATAGACTGTGATTGATTGATTGTTTGGATTATGCTCGACCAGTTTATGAGCAAAATATGCTTTTACATTTAGCATTGGGTTGGGTAGAAATATTGATATCCTAACATCTTGTGAAACACTTCACGATTTGACTATGAGATGTGTAGCAAGATTGTGGAGTTCATTTCAAATTTAATGAATGATTTTGAAGTGATATTTTTCTTAAGTGAAAAGGAATGTATTCCCGATTTTGGAGAGGGAATGTTTTATAAAAATGTTTTATAAAATAGTTTTATAAAACAAAAAGGATTTCGAGGCCTAAACCTGATATTGTCGAAACGATTTTGAAATGTATTATGTGTTTGACATTGTAGTTCATCACATAGCCGATTAGTTGTTATTGATGATATATCTGTTTGGTGGAAGATAATTTATTCTCTTGCATAACACCCTTCTTTGAGACGTACAAGCTCAAAGGTTATGTAATTAATAGTGACTGATCATATGTGTGAATTGCTAATGTAAAGTACAATATTTTGGAAAGTACTTGTGATTATTATTTCGTGAAATGATTTTCACTACTTCGGGATATGAAATGATTTAGTATATGCTAAAGATTCGAGTAACCTGGACGACTAAAAGTATGGGTGAGAGAGGCCCAGGGCCTTAATTGGCGAGTGTCAGTGTAGCCTGCTTATATATATATATATATATATATATATATATATATATATATATATATCGAGTTCGTGAGGTGCGTACCCTTTGCCTTGTCTAAGGGGAGCCCGACATTTGGTTGCATACTTGTTTATATGCATTGTTATGTTTTGGAATTCATATTTCCAAATGATTTTGGTTTGAGATCCTGAAGTGAAATCTATTTAGATATGAAATCTAGATATGTATTTCAAATTGAAATAAGAAATCGGGAAATAAAGTCCAAAGGAATAATTTAAGTAAAGTGAATTGGATTTCGAAAAATCTAAAATTGGGATTAAGCCTAAATGGGTAGATTGAGGAATTGCATGTTGTATGATGCATTGTAGATCCATATGACTATTATTGCTTATTTTTTATGCACTGGTATTCATGGCGGTGAACCCGTTTCGTGACATACGGCGTGGTCCCGTGATTTACCTTATTTTAAAGTAAAGTTTAATAACTGTTTTTAGTTCTCGCACCAGTCCCATGACTGACTCGTAGTTTATTGTTTTCACCTAAACTCTAGGTGCTCATATTTTCCACACGGCTAGTCAGTAGTTTTGGTTTTGTAGATTATTTCATTTAGCAGGATTCTGGGTCGAAGCTTAAAGCTGTGTCCAGAGCATTGACAATATTCCGATGTGTTATTTTATTTGTTTTCGCTGCATTGTATTACATTTATTGTAAATTTATTTTATGTTGTATTATTTTCGATACTCTGATATTCTATACTCTGATGTAACATTATTATGATGTTTATAAAAGTCTTATGTTGTTTGTTCTGATGTGTTGTGCACCCAAAGTAAGCGTATTCGCCTTTTTGGTTCGATTTAAGTTGGTTTAATGATCGATTTGGATCGACCGAGAAGGAGGGTCATTACTTATGTCATCCATTGCCATGTAGCACATGCTGGTGTTTTCAGTTTCTGAATCACTATCACATGATGATGTATCTAAATCATCTCATGTTGAACTGAATGCATGTTTCTTTTCCTTGTTGAAAGTATTTGAAAAGTAATTTGGTTTTTTTACGTTGGGACAGTCTCTTTTCAAATGACTAGGTTTATCACACTCGATATATTTAACAACATTTCCATTTTTGGAATTATTGTTGTTGGTTTTTTGAAGTTTGTTCATTAGCCAATTCTTTGAGAATTTTTTGATCTTGTTAGTAATAAACTTGATATCTTCATCGACAACATCATCATCTGATTCATCTTTGTCGATTATAGCATTAAGTGTTAGTGATTTCTTCTAATTTCCCTTATTCACTTGTATTGTTCTACAAATTTCGTATGTAGAATTACAAATAGACACTCGATTAAATTCGATTCTTTCTAAGGAGCAAAATAAAATGTTCATGGCCTTAGAATTATTAAGTACTTATGTCTTCTGATCTACTATCCATTGACTGTGCAGTTTAAGGCTCTATGTATTCTATTTGGTTAATTTTCCAAATATGTAAAACATTAGACTACAAATATTTTTTTTCCTATAAGCTCAATAAGCATAATTATTGTCATCAAATAGAGGGGGTCTAGTGTAGATTTCCCTTTTATAAAAGTGTTAAAAAAATGTGTTACTACTGGCATTAGCCATTTATACTTTTCAGAAATCAAGTAATTGAAAACCATGCTCTGATACCAATTATTGGAAACTGGGTGTCTACAACACAGTGTTGGATGGATCTTAAGGCTATTAAGACACTAGAAGTGGTGAAATGTGTATTAACTACCTAATTATGAATATAAAATAGTATTTACTCAAATTGCAACAAGAAACCAAAGAATAAGTAAGTAATAATGTAAAATGCTGAAAAGTAAATAACACCCGGATTTTATACTGTTTCGGATTAACCAATCCTACATCCAGTCATGCATTCCACCATATAGAATTTCACTGTAATTGATTGCTTTCCACGGGTGGCAAGAACACCTTTACAATCTTGGTTTCATAGGCTACAAGACACACCTTTTTGATTTTACATGCTGCACGATCATCTTCTCCTTATCACCAACAACAAATTATGGCAAGTTGTCGTATCTTTTATACGGAGTTTTGCCAATTCGGTACAATGATCCTGTAGACCTCCAATGATAATATATCTTTGAATTCTTTGTGGAAAAAGGATGATTTTAAAAAGCGAATGATCTGAATTCAAGTACAACTCTTTGATATTGTGTGATTTGCAAATCTTTGAAGAATCAGAGTGAAAGAGAGTAGGTTTGCAAAGATAATTGGAAAGTATTTAATGGATTTCTATTGCAAATGTTTGGAGAAGAAGGATTAGGATAAAATGACAATTCTTTATGTTATAATTCGTTTTCATAGGCCTTTATATAGTATTTGAAGAGATGTGCTTTTTGATGAAAAGATAGAGGGAAATGTCTCTTTATTTAAAATTTGAAATAATAAAAAACGGGTAGTATGTCGACATGAGGTATTGCAAAAATGAACTACAACACTAATAAGTATTGCAAATTTTTAGCTATTCAAATTTCTTTATATATGTGGATTTTGGTGATTCGGTTGAGGTCAATGGTTGATGAGCTTCAAGTATAATTAGGATCTTTAATAAGATATTCCAAGGTTCAACCAACTTCTTATCACTTCAAACACCTTTGTCATTCAACATTCTTATTTAGTAGGTATTGTTCTTCAATTACATTGATTATCCTTGCTTTGTAATTCTTTCATTGCTCCAGTTAACCTTTTTATACAATTCTTCATTTTGTACTCTTGTTTATCTCTATAAATGTCCCCATAATATAACTGATGTAATTGTACAACTCAAAGATATGTTAGTGGTAATGTTTATATGGTTACTATCATCAAAATTAATACGTAGGGTATAAACATACATTGCATGCTATTGCCCATATGGTTTCTACTAGGAGTTAAACAATACAACGCTCATAGACACTATAAACTCGCACATTTTCTCATATGATTGTTCTAGCCCTACAATCAAAACCATGTCCTGAGGTTTCCACTAAGAACTAAACAATATGATGCTTACAGACACTGTAAACTTGTAATCCTCGCTCATCTGATTGTTCTAACCCTACGCTCAAAGATCTATCGCAACTCAGCCATTAAGTTGTGAATTCTTAAACTACTCTCCGTAATATGTAGTCTAGGAAAACCTAGAGTTTATAATGATAAAAATTACAAGTGAAATAAAAGAAGAAACCCTAGATAATGTAACACCCCACATCCGTTAATGTCACTCACAAAGGGAATGCATTAAGTTTCGTGGAGCATTATAAGTAAACAGAACGGAATATTACAAGACAGAAAAAGTAGTACTTGAAAATTTTGTAATTTTATTGCAGCGGAAACAGAAATAATTTTGATTACATTTCCAAATACCAAAATCAGGTACGTAATATCAATCTTGTACAAAACCTTCAGAGTACAAAATTTTAAAGCCATGATCCCCAACAGAAAAATGCCATACGTAGAATCAAAGCCAAGCAATACACCTTTCAACTTCAAGCTGGAAGAAAGATATATCTGAACAAAGCTTGAGTATTTCCTCCCTAAGAACCTGGGGGAGGGGAGGAACGGAAGAAAAGAGGCGAAACAAACTAGGTCAGACATAAGTCTGGTGAGTCCAGTGACTTTAACAATATAATCATTAAAGTAACAGGATAAGAACATAAGCTGGAAAGCAAGAAATGACTGTAGAATAAACAGGCATGACAAAGCAGACAAGATGAGCAAGATATAGCATTGATTGCGCTTCTAATCACTACAGGATAATTACTACACTGCACCAATGCTAGTAACACCGTATCATTACTAGTTACACCGCACCCTTACTAGTCTCATACTAAAAGTTGATCCCTCTTACTAATCATGATAATGGTAGTTTCGTGTACTCCTAGCTGCTATCTTATGTGTCCCTTTTTTCTCCTACCCCAACGAGTTGTACCCACTACCATCCTCGTTCGATCGGCTCCCTAACTCGCATGTATTTATTACTTGTGTCATTCGACCTCGCTTGTATGTATTCATTGCTTGTGTCATTCAGCCCCCTTATATGTAGACACCTGTGCTGGCCCCATCATGGGGTGTATCAATTCCCATGATGGCAACCCGACACGATTCAAGATGCATAGTGTATACTACTGATGCCCAGTGCCTTCTTTTTCCACTCTGGAGCACGTGCACACCCATACTCCATCGGAGCCTACACTGCTGCACCACCCACCACTATTTTGACCGCTTATAATCAGCCCAGTAATCGTGCCTCATCCTGCCTAGCTCAGGGTACCATGATACATCTACTTGGGTTACTGCTGAAATGGGTCCCCTTTACTAGGATTTCCTAATCAACATGTTATAATGGTTAAGTGTTCTCAATTTAACTTAACCCCATCCATTTGCTTAATTAACACGTTGTACTGGTTAAGTGTTGCGTATTCAAATGTTACTTAACCTTCTCACTGATCCACGCATGTTTATTTAGCGGTTAAGTTTGTTGGCCTATGTATACTAATATTACCCACTTATCCAAGATTTACTTAACCCTTCCCCTTATCAAGTCCATATGTATTTATGGTTAAGCTTGCCTTAACCCTATCCACTTTGTTCAAGTAATATTGGTTAAGTTGTCTTCTTGTCCATGTTAACTTAACCCACCCACCTAACATGTTGTATTGGTTAAGTGTCTCCTCTTCATATGTTAGTTAACCTTTCCATTTTTAGCATGTCTGTTCCTAAGCTTTAATTTATTCATTAAAGCACCAACCTCTCACATTAGAACTGTTGTTTGCAGTTGCTGGATGTCCCGGGTGGTTCCGGGCAAACTTCTACCGCAAACTCATTCTAACCTCGGGTTTTTGGGATTAAAGCGCTAACCTATAACGTTAGATCTATGTTGTTGCAGTCGCTGGATGTGGCAGGCGGTTCCGGGCAGTCTTACACCGCAACTCAATCTAACCTCGGGTTAGGCACGTTCATCTTTTAGCCAATTTACATATTTACCATTCATGTCCAAGTTTATATGTAAATTATCCATAAGTGTGGTCAATTCAAGTTATACCACATTTTCTAGTTACGCCCAAAATTAATTATATGATTACAACACCTTTTTATGCCAATTACGTAATATTCAACCTTTACCTAAACTTTTCCCCAATGTTCCCACATCGTTCGTACGTATAGTTCATGTGATACGTCAGACTCGCAATTAGCCCAACTCATAAAAAAAGGAAAAAGGGAAGAAACACATGACATCATAACTCGCATAAACAATATAGATCTAAGATGGCATAAATCTAGTAAACATATAAAAATAGATCCAATCAACATATTAAGTGCGAACTAGCATGGATCTAAACATGAACTTTCACGGATTTAAACATATGAGCATTTAATTCTAAACATATGGACTGATATGGATCTAATCATATAAACATGTAGATCTAAACATATGAACATATACTTCTAAACATATGGACTAATATGGATCTAATCATATAAACATGTAGATCTAAACATATGAACATATAGTTCTAAACATATGCACTTATATGGATCTAATCATATAAACATGTAGAGCTAAACATATGAACATATAGTTCTAAACATATGGACTGATATGGATCTAATCATATAAACATGTAGATCTAAACATATGAACATATAGTTCTAAACACATGGACTGATATGGATCTAATCATATAAACATGTAGATCTAAACATATGAATATATAAAATATGATCTTACATGTATGAACATGAATTGCATATAATCTCTCATAACTTGCAAAGATTGAGCAAACTTGCATACATAACTTGCATATGTAATTAGGCATATGAATTAACATAGAACATAACTTGCATATAATGAATCAAATCAAGCATAAATCAAAACATAGTTTGCAAAGACATAAACTTTACATGATTTACAAACATTTTCATACAGTCCAATTCATAACTCATCACAATTACATTTAAACAATTATCTTGTGAAAGTAACTGCACTCACAGAAAACAGATCTTGAATTCTGGGATTTGATTTCTGAAATTGCTAAGCTAATCCATTGATGTAGGAGTTGATTCATTCGTTGTTGTTCTAAAATTCCTTTTCGCAATTCCTAGGCTTTGAATTTTTACCTCTTATCTTTTTATCATTAATCTAGAATTTGATTTGTTATGATGGCGGCTAGGTTAGTTTGTAGATGAACAGCATGACGACATCATAGTTTAGGGTTGTGAGGTAAGGGTTTAGGTTTAGCTATGTATATATAGATGTTTAGGATTAATATGGGCCTTTAGATCAACCTAGGAGTCGTCAAATCCATCCAAACCCAAGAGAGCCAACCAGAACAGAAAATCGTCACTGTCCAGATCCGCTCGCTGGAGTCGACCCATACAGGAGGGTCGACACCTATGTTGACACCACTATAGGGGAATCGACACCCCTAGGGGGGTCGACACCCTATGGCGGGACTTTTCCCGCCCAGCCTTCTCTACAGATTTGAATTTCGAACTCGATTTAATTAATTATTAATTTAATTTAATTTCTGCTTAAACTTGAAAACTTCTAACCTCCATTACTTCTTCATACGGAGTCTAATTCACGCAAACTCGGACTTTATTTCAAGCAGAATTCCAAGACGAACGCAATGGCGTAACCCGTTTCACCCAATTCTTGTTTTTAAAGATTAATTATTCTTTAATTATCTCTTCTATTTTAAAATTACGGGAGTTACATTCCCCCTACTTAAATGATTTCGTCTCTGAAATCTTCAAGTCAAGAAGAATGTGTATCCTACCATCCAACAACCATCTACTCAACCATTCAATCACAGGCATCCATTGTCCTTAAAGAGGTTTCTAATGCTTTCATAATCATATGCATAGTGTGTGTATATGTCCTTATCTAATGCAAAATCAGGCGGTCTACTGATTCAGTTGACCTCCTTAATGCGAATTATGTCAGCGTCATGAGTCCATCATGTATGCAATTATTCCTAATCGTACTTTATAACTTCTACATGAGTGCACAATTATTCATACAAATGCAACATCTATATGATAACACATCAAGTTTCAATCCATATACAAATACATATATGCATATGAAATATGAAAATGACTGAGCTAATCTAGTGCCTAATGTGTGTGTACATGCATCCACAAGCAACCACTAGCAAACACTTACGTCCACTTGCATCCACCAAACATAACATATCTCAAACACATGTTTACAACCATAGGATTTTCCTATCTAAAGATCAAAGACATAATCGAGAGGACATACCAAACTATAGAATAAGTATAAACAAAGCGATAGAAAAAGGAGAAATTAAGAGTATACCCTTAAAAATGAAAGGATACAACGTACGCATCTTGCCTCCCGTCTCCCAAGTCGTGTCTCCTTGATCATCTCCTCATTGGGTTTTAACCAACTTGACCTCTCTGTTGCGTAACTTCTTGATCTCCGATCCAAGGATGCATGTAGGAGCTCGTCTAATCGTGGCATCTTACTCCACTTTTACTTCTCTAAGTGTGCTCGGCTCCACTATTTCCACGGTATCATGTAAACACTTCCTCACATGCGACACGTGAAACATGTCATGAACACCACTAATCTTTTTCGGCAACTTCACTTTGTGGTCTATCCAATTCTTTCTATAATGACGGATTGCCCTACGAACCTTGGAGCTAATTTCCCCACACTCCCCAAAGCGAACTACGTTCCACCACGATGACACTTTAATAAAGACCTTGTCTCCAACATCGAACTCAAGGTTGGTTCGTCTCTTGTCAGCATTTAACTTTTGTCGGCCCTGTGCCGTCTTCATTCATCTTCGAATCAAATTTATCTCCTCAGAAGTTTCCCTAACCATATCTGGCCCAAGTAAAATCTATCCGTAGATTTCCACCAACAAGTTGGCGATCAACACAGTCGTCCATAAAAACCCTAAAACTAGCTTAATAACTGTTATTATAAGCGAACTCCACAAATGGAAAGTGCTCTTCTCATGTCCTCCAAAATCTAGGATGCATAACCTCAAAAGATCTTCAAGGATTTTATTCACCCTTTCTGTCCATCCATCCATCTGTGGATGATACGCGATGCTCAAACTTAACTGCGTACCTAATGCCTTTTGTATATCACCATTTCCTCTTGCATCGAAAACTGCTCCAATCCCTTCCTTGCAAGTACCAGTATATACTGTGAACGGTTTGCTCCTATCTAGAAAAGTCAAAACTAGGGCTGATACCTTCGCAAAGCCATTAACGAACTTCCTATAGTAGCCCGCCAACCCTAGAAAACTTCTTACTTCCGTTGCTTTTCTAGGAACCTTCCAATCTTGGATTGCCACCACCTTTGTAGGATCCACTGCTATCCCTTCATTAGAGACCACATGTCCTAAGAACCTCACTTCTTTCCTCCAAAAATGACATTTGAAGAACTTAGCTTTGAGTTGATGCACTCTAGGGTCTCTAAGACTTCCTTAAGATGTAGAGCATACTCTTCCTTGCTTCTAGAGAAAATCAAAATACTATCCACAAAGACTACCACAAACTTGTTTAGGAACTCCCTAAACACCCTACTCATCAAGTCCGCGAAATATGTGGGTGCATTCATCAAACCAAAAGAAAGTATGATGAGCCCTTCAAAGAAACCATTAGGAATCCTAAAAGCAGTCTTATCTATGTTATCCTCAGCTACCCTCAACTGGTGAAATCCTGTAGCTAAGTCCAACTGCGAGAAAACCGAAGCACTAACTAACTGATAGAACAAATCATCTATCCTCGGCAATGGGTGTCTATTCTTCTTCGTGAGCTTGTTCGGCTCCCTATAGTCCACGCACAATCTAAGCGAACCATCAGTCTTCGTAGTAAAAACAACTGGAGCTTCCCATTCCGAAATACTTCTTCTTATAAACCCTTTCTCAAGTAGCTCCCCTACTTGTTTACTGAGTTCCCTCCTCTCTCTCTCTCTTGGATCCATGTGACACACTGGCATTACAAGTGGCTTTTCATTATCTACAAAGTATACTCAGAGGTCTATCTCGCGCCTCGGGGGTAGACCCCGAACCTCATCAAAGATGCCACCATACGCACAGACTACACGAACAGATTTCAAATCATCAATGAATGCGTCAAGAGATTCTAGGTAGCTAAGCATCATTGAACCCCTGGGGTTACATGAAATATCAAGGGTCTTTCCACAACGAGTCAACAGTCTAACTACCCTCTTTTCACATTCTTAGATGACACCATGCCTGGCTAGCCAATCCATCCCTAGAATCAAGCCATAGCCCGTGGAACCAGGAACGAAGGCGTTGCATCCAAACCCAACGCCCAAGATAGGCACTCTCAAAACCCAACAAACCATAAATAAGTGAGCCAAACCACCAATAGGATTTCAGACTACAATGGGATCCATAACTAGACTAGTATTTAGGTGTAGTGTTTCAACTAACGAAGCAGATACAAACGATTGCGAAGTGCAAGAGTCAAACAAAGTTCGAATAGGATGACTGAAAAAGGAAAATCAAACTTTCAACAGAAATGCTTCTATCTCTCTCTTGTCCTGGAGCCATGAGAGCATGAACCTGTCCTCCAGAAGTAGGTCCTGTCCTCTGTCCATTCCTTTGTCCCTTCCTCCTTGGGTAATCTTAAATCATATGTCCTGCCTCGCCGCAATGGTAACAACCATGCTTCTTCTTCTTCCTACAGTCCTTAATTATATGGCCCGTTATACCAAAATAAAGACACCTTCTTTTGTTATGGAGTTTAATTATTCTTTCCACTTTCTCCTTTACCTTATTCGTGGATTAAAGCCATATCAACAAATTCCTCATCCTTGGGTTGTGTTCCTCGGCCTAAATTTCCTCATCGACCAAGCAACTAGCTGAAATTTCTTTCCATTGTCTATCTCCAAGATACCAAACGAGTCCTTCACTTCCTTGAGCCAATTTATAGCCTCGACAAACGTCTCAGTCCTATGAAAAGGTTTTTCGCCCATCGCACCGAAGTCCTTCCATATCCTAGGAAAGGCATCTAAACGCGGAGAAAGAGACCCAAGAAGGAAAAAGGAAGAGATTCGAAACAAAGAATCGAAAGATAAATATATGGCTTTTGGGGATTATGTTTTTCATAGTAAATCTTTCTCTTGAAAACTCCTTCTTTGAAACATGTTTTTGAAAATAATACTTTTGAAAACGGTTTTCAAAATCTTTTATCTGTTCAGATAACCTTCAGCGCTGATACCACATGTAACACCCCACGTCCGTTAATGTCACTTACAAAGGGAATGCATTAAGTTTCATGGAGCATTATAAGTAAATAGAACGGAATATTACAAGACAGAAAAAGTAATACTTGAAAATTTTGTAATTTTATTGCAGCGGAAACAGAAATAAGTTTGATTACATTTTAAATACCAAAATGAAGTACATAATATCAGTCCTGTACAAAACCTTCAGAGTACATAATTTTAAAGCCATAATCCCCGACAGAAAAAGGCCATGCGCAGAATCAAAGCCAAGCAATACACCTTTCAACTTCAAGCTGGAAGAAAGAGATATTTAAACTAAGCTTGAGTATATCCTCCCTAAGAACCTGGGGGGACAGAAGAAAAGAGGCGAAAAAAACTAGGTCAGACATAAGTCTGGTGAGTCCAGTGACTTTAACAATATAATCATTAAAGTAACAGGATAAGAACATAAACTGGAAGGCAAGAAATGACTGTAGAATAAACAGGCATGACAAAGCAGAAAAGATGAACAAGATATAGCATTGATTGCGCTTCTAATCATTACAGAACAATTACTATACTGCACCAATACTAGTAACACCGTATCATTACTAGTTACACCGCACCCTTACTAGTCCCATACTAAAAGTTGATCCCTCTTACTAATCATGATAATGGTAGTTTTATGTACTCCTAGCTGCTATCGTAGGTGCCCCTTTTTGCTCCTACCCCCACGAGTTGTACCATCTACCTTCCTCGTTTGATCGGCTCCCTAACTCGCATGTATTTATTACTTGTGTCATTTGACCTCGCTTGTATGTATTCATTACTTGTGTCATTTGGCCCCGCTTGTATGTAGATACCTATGCTGGCCCCATCATGGGGTGTATCACTTCCCATGATGGCAACCTGGCACGATTCAAGATGCATAGTGTATACTACCGATGCCCAGTGCCTGCTTTTTCCACTCCAGAGCACGTGCACGCCCATACGCCGTCGGAACCTACACTGCTGCACCACCCGCCGCTATTTTGACCGCTTATAATCATCCCAGTAATTGTGCCCCACCCTGCCTAGCTCAGGGTACCATAATACATCTATGTGGGTTACTACTGAAATGGGTCCCCATTATTAGGGTTTCCTAATTAACATGTTATAATGGTTAAGTGTTCTCAATTTAACTTAACCCCGTCCACTTGCTTAATTAACATGTTGTACTGGTTAAGTGTTGCCTATTCATATGTTACTTAACCTTCTCACTGATTCATGCATGTTTATTTAACTGTTAAGTTTGTGGGCCTATATATACTAATATTACCTACTTACCCAAGATTTACTTAACCCTTCCCCTTATCAAGTCCATATGTATTATGGGTTAAGCTTGCCTTAACCCTATCCACTTTTTTCGTGTAATATTGGTTAAGTTGTCTTCATGTCCATGTTAACTAAACCCACCCACCTAACATGTTGTATTGGTTAAGTGTCGCCTGTTCATATGTTACTCAACCTTTCCATTTTTAGCATGTCTGTTCCTTAGCTTTAATTTATTCATTAAAGCACCAACCTCTCACATTAGAATTGTTGTTTGCGGTTGCTGGATGTGCCGGGCAGTTCAGGGCAAACTTCTACCGCAAACTCATTCTAACCTTGTGTTTTTGGGCTTAATGCGCTAACCTCTCACATTAGATCTATGTTGTTGCGGTCGCTGGATGTGCCGGGCAGTTCAGGGCAGTCTTACACCGCAACTCAATCTAACCTCGGGTTAGGCATGTTCATCTTTTAGCCAATTTACTATTTACCATTCATGTCCAAGTTTATATGTAAATTTTCCATAAGTGTTGTCAATTCAAGTTATGCCACATTTTCTAGTTATGCCCAAAATTAATTATATTATTACAACCCCTTTTTATGCCAATTACGTAATATTCAACCTTTACCTAAACTTTTCCCCAATGTTCCCACGTCGTTCGTATGTATAGTTCATGTGATACGTCGGGCTCGCAATTAGCCCAACTCATAAAAAAAAGGAAAAAGGGAAGAAACACATGACATCATAACTGGCACAAACAATATAGATCTAAGACGACATAAATCTAGTAAACATATAAAAATAGATCCAATCAACAAATTAAGTGCGAACTAGCATGGATCTAAACATAAACTTGCACGGATTTAAACATATGAACATTTAATTCTAAACATATGGACTGATATGGATCTAATCATATAAACATGTAGATCTAAACATATGAACATATAGTTCTAAACATATGGACTGATATGGATCTAATCATATAAACATGTAGATCTAAACATATGAACATATAGTTCTAAACATATGGACTGATATGGATCTAATCATATAAACATGTAGATCTAAACATATGAACATATAGTTCTAAACATATGGACTGATATGGATCTAATCATATAAAAATGTAGATCTAAACATATGAACATATAGTTCTAAACACATGGACTGATATGGATCTAATCATATAAACATGTTGATCTAAACATATGAATATATAAAATATGATCTTACATGTATGAACATGACTTGCATATAATCTTTCATAACTTGCATAGATCGAGCAAACTTGCATACATAACTTGCTTACGTTTAGGCATATGAATTAACATAGAACATAACTTGCATATAATGAATCAAATCAAGCATAAATCAAAACATAGTTTGCAAAGACATAAACTTTACTTGATTTACAGACATTTTCGTATAATCCAATTCATAACTCATCACAATTACGTTTAAACAATTATCTTGTGAATGTAACTGCGCTCACAGAAAACGAGTCTTGAATTCTGGGATCTGATATCTGGAATTACTAAGCTGATCCATTGATGTAGGTGTTGATTCGTTCGTTATTGTTCTAGAATTCCTTTTCGCAATTCCTAGACTTTGAATTTATATCTCTTATCTTTTTATCTTTAGTCTAGAATTTGATTTGTTATGGTGGCGGCTAGGTTAGTTTGTAGATGAACAACATGACGACATCATAGTTTAGGGTTGTGAGGTTAGATTTTAGGTTTAGCTATGTACATATAGATGTTTAGGATTAATACGGGCCTTTAGATCAACCTAGGAGTCATCAAAGCCATCCAAACCCAAGAGAGCCAACCAGAACATGACGCATATGCCCTAACACCTCAGAAAATCATCACTATCCAGATCAGCTCGCTGGAGTCAAGCCCTACAGGGGGGAGTGGGGTCGACACCTATGTCGACACCCCTAGGGGGGTCGACACCCTGTGGCGGGACTTTTCCCGCCCAGCCTTCTCTACAGATTTGAATTTCGAACTCGATTTATTTAATTATTAATTTAATTTAATTTATGCTTAAACTTGAAAACTTCTAACCTCCATAACTTCTTTATACGAAGTCCGATTCACGCAAACTTGGACTCTATCTCATGTAGAATTCCGAGATGAATGCAATGGCGTAACCCATTTCTCCTAATTCTTTTTTTAAGATAAATTATTCTTTCTTATCTCTTATGTCCCGTTTTAAAATTACGAGGTGTTATAATTAATAAGACAAGGCCAAAATAAAATATATAATTAAAAGTTGGTCCTTTTAAGTATTACAAACCGTCTCCTTCTTTTAATTCATCTCCTCATTCATTCTGCTTTTAATTAGGGTTCATATGCGTAGATGAATACATAGAGTCGAAATAAGAAATTGAAGGATTTCATTGAAATTGTTCATTCGGAAACTTCCCAAAAAGCTAATTATAGATTCTTCTTTCTATCGGAATAATAATGTCATTACACTCATTACTAAACTTGTTAAAGCGATGAAATAGAACAAAGGTCTATCTTTTTGATCAGTTGTCGAATCAACCCTATTATTCTTAAAATTAGTATATTTGCTCTGATTTCCCTGTCGATCATTCTCCAATCTCGATTGTTCTTAATGACATTTGTCAAGATTTATTGTGCTACTGTCCTTTTTATGATTCTTTTATGCTCGTCTTCTTCTTGAATTCAAGCCGAGATGGGGTATAAATAGGAATAAAATTCCTATATTTTATTTGATGATTGTTTAGATTTTGGAGGCTGGTTTTCATTATTTCTCGAACTTTTGAATCTAAAAATGCGACTTGAATTTAATGTGAGTCCTAAGCTTTTCATTTGAGTTATATTCAAATATATTATCATGTATATTTGATTCGATCAAAAGTTTAATTCGATCCTGATAATTTGCAAATCCACAACCTGCAATCTCATTCTTGTAATATTTTTTTCCATGTTCATTATTTGAGTATTTGGATTGTATCACGAGTCATTTTGATCTAGGTTAAATTTGTTCAAATTATTTTTCAATGTTCACACATTCATGTTGGCTTGAAAATGTTGTCTTAATGCTTGTTGCTCGTACTTGCTTAATTATACACTCGTGTTGCACTTGGCCCTCATTGATGTTATGCACTATTTTCATACTTGTTTTTTTTATCTTTGCCCTTATTTCCTTTGAGAGAACTTATGATGTGCACTTATTTTGCATACTGCTTTAGCTTGTAGTGCACGGTTGTTTGCAACCAGAATATTTATGTTTGCCTGATTATGTGCGTTGACCATGTTGTAGCATACGTTGTATCGGTAACCATGTTGTAGCATACCTTGTATCAGTATATAGTACAACCTGCTCTCTTGCCTAACTATGTATATTGGTTCATTATCGATGCAGTTTGCATTTTGTGTCAGCTCCTTGCACTTATGCAGTTTTTGATTTGTACTACTTTGGTTTGTGTTGAAACTTCGTGCATTAGGTCTTTGTATCATGGTTCATGTTGCACACATGTTTGAATCAATTTGAGTTGTAGCTCCCCTCACTTAATATGTACACACTGTACACTTTGAGTTTGCTCACATGCTGGCCTATTGTACTTGTTTTGAATTGCATTATTTATACACTTGGTCTTAACCATTATATGAAGCACTTGAGTTAAATTCAATCTTGCTTGAATTTGACCTCATGCTCACTTGCACTGAGTTGAGCCATCAGGCTTGACCTTTGCAGTTGTCTTTGAGATTGATGCTGAGCTTGGACTTATGGTATTTATAAGTGAATCATTGTAAATATCGTAAGCTGTCTGAGCATACATATACATACATACAGTTATAGGGTTGCAGGGTTTTGATGAGGCATATAAAGGAGGTTTCTATTTGGTATTTATAATAAAGTGTACCAATTTTCAATATTTATATGTGTGTGTGTCTATATATGTGTATATATATATATATATATATGTATATATATATATGCATATTTGTCCCTATCCAAAACATAAAAAGAAACACACCCAAAAACTTCGATAAAAAGATTTAGAATTAAATTTTATTAGCAATTTATATTTGTTTCTTTTTCTAGTTTACTATGTTGTTTATTTGACAAGTGTAATGGATAACTAGAATTTTTTTAGAGCAAGTAACTAAAGATTTAAATCGAGAGTGAGTGTGTGAAAGTATTGTATATGAGTGCGTGGTGAGGATGTGTATGTAAGGATAGATAGGAATTTGTATATTGATTGTGAGTTGTAATATAGTGGAAGCAGAAATATGTACTATTCAAAATATTTGTTTGAATAATATATCTACTCGTATAAATTTTGAATTTGATTATCTTATTCTGCAAATATTCATTTTCATAAAAAATAAAATAGCACAGCAATAAACACATTTATCGAATATTTATATGTTTATTATCATCAAATAAAAATCACATTATTATAATCAACAATCTCCCCTTTTAATGATAACAAATATATATATATATATATATATATATATTAAGAATTTATATTTTGAATAAATGTGATCAAGCACCCTTTATCTAGATGCTTCTCCCTACAACTGAACTTCTCCTGCACAAATGCGCGTATTTGAAAATGAGAAATTTACACCAAATTTTTTTCTTTCAAAAATTTGAATTTTGAATAGTAAAAAAACTCTTAGATATTTACTTATCCATAAAATTCATAATCCCTCTCCCTTTTTTGTTGTCATAAAAAAATAGTAATTGAAATAGTATTGGAATTTGATAATAAAATATAAATTAAAATCAAGAGGTAAAATATATCACTCTGTTGTATGAGTTCCATTGATGCATAATTGTCAGGTATTTTAAATGAGAGTGCAAGCACGTATACAGAAATTAAAGTAATTCGTCCATGCATGTCACAAGGACATTTAAATGAGAGTGAATACCTTAGGATGAAATTGTATTTCAAAAAATATTTCCTTATTTTTGAAATAATCAAACCCTACATGTCATATAAAGCTGTGGTGTATGGAAATAAGAAAGATGAAAGTTAAACAAATGATCATGGAATACGTCTTAATTTTAAAAAATATTAAGATTTTTTCAAGTTTCATGAAATTTTAATAGTATTTTCTCTTGTTATAAAATATAATTTAATAACTACTCATCTCATTTGCAAAGTCTATGAATAATTTCGCTATGTTTCGGAAAGGTTCAATTGGTTAATAATTATCTTTTCTAGAGTAAACAATTTGGAATGTTTTTAAAATTGAAAATATGTGAGGTTCAATTTTCTACAAGAGGGTTTTTGTGAAAAATGTGCAAGTTGAAAATCATTTTCGAAAATCAACTAAATGAATACCATGGGATGATATCTAATACCACATACGATGATTGCCTCTAGTGTTATACAATGATACCTCAAACACTATTTTTCCTTTTAACCTAATGTATATTCTCATACTCATTCAAAATTTCTAACAAATCCAATCATATAAAACAATAAATATTATCTATGTTAAATAAAGGCACACAAAAAATTTCAATCACAACTTAATAATCACAAGGATGCGATTAAGTACTGAATGGTGTTTCAAGATAGTTTTCTAAATTAGTTCATTTGAAAGTTTAAATCTCAAAGTTCAATATGAGTCAAAACATAGAGATTCAAGTCAATCAAAAAGTATATGAGTTTACCACAACTTGTTTACGTAGACCAAAGATGATTTTTGAGTAATATGCTAACTTGAGTGCAGCTTTTCAAGATTTTCTATGCCAAATTAGCAAAAACTCAAAACAGTACAGTTGTAGAATAATTTGTTAGCTTTTCAAAACTTCATTAAATTTTAAAGGAATAGAAGTGTTCAAGATATGATCAATGACAACAGCTGTGTCAAAGAGTTTAGAAAACCATTTATGAACGGTACATCAAATAAATTGCAAATTTTCATCGGTTTAAATCTGAATTCTAGAAAAGAACAAAATAATAAACTTGTAGAGACATCAATCTAATTTCAATAAATTTTGAATTTTGCAAATAAAAGCTATGAAGCTCGGTAAAAATACTACAATATTGTTAACATGAACCAAAATGAAAATAAAAATAGAGTTTAGAGATCATACATATCTTATCCTTGATATTGCGAGCTTATGAATCTCTAATTCGATATTTAGACTAAGGATCAATAAGGATTTGCTTCAACAATAATATTGAATAACTTGAATTCTATCTCTCTTAAAGTTGTTCCTTAACCAACCTTGGTACCTAAATATTAAAGGGATCGAGTGGTCCAACAAATATGAGGAACCACTCTTAAATTCATTTTCACCTTTTGGTAATCAATATACAACAAACCATTAGGGTTTACAAATAGGAACCCAAACCCATTTAAATTTAATCAAATTCATCTTTATACTTTTTTGAGCCTACATTCGTTTAATTGGATTGTTTATTTCTGAACCAACACCTATCTTGATTATGCTAATATTTTCCATAGAACAAGCATACGAAGATTCTTTGAAATTACCAAAAAATTAATTTTCAATTTGTTCAACTTTCCCAAAACTAAGCCCTTTTCTATTTCTAACAAAAATTCGATTTTTCAACAACATGTTTATGGATTTTTCTTCATTTAAAAAGTTAGCTAATGCTGATTCAAGTTGTTAAACTTTAGATTTAAGGGCATTATTCTCATTCAACAATGAAAAGAATTTTTTGATAAAATTTCTCTTTTTGTGTGTTTATCTTTCTTTAAAAACAAAAGCTCATTTTTAAGAGTTTCAAGTTTATTCTTGCATTCAATCAACTCTTTATTCAAAGATTGATATTTCACATTCAAAGTTACAACCTTTAAATTTTCTACTAGTAATTAAACAATACGATGCTTACAAACACTATCCACTCATGACCATTGCTCACTTGACTGCTCTAACCCTATGCTCAAAACCCTACCCCAATGTTTCTACCTGGAATTAAACAATACAATGCTTACCGACACTGTAAACTCATGTCCCTCACCCAATTGATTTTTCTAACCCAAAACTCTGCCATAGTTCAGTAATTGAGATGCGATTCTCAAACCATGTAGTCTGTAGCTTTAAAAATCTAAAGTTTTTATAATAAAAATTATAAGTAAAGTAAGAGAAGAAACCTTAATTAATAAAGTAAGGCCAATGTAAAATATATAATTAATGGTTGGCCCATTTAAGTATTATAAGCACGCCTCCTCCTTTTAATTCATCTCTCCATTCATTCTTCTTTTAGTTAGGGTTTCTTTTTTTGGCGCAAGATGGTTGTGCAGAGCGGTTCTACACAGCCAGTTCATATATAGATACTTCAAATAAATGGTCACCAATCCTAACTCTAGCATAATAAGTTTAAGAAGTCAAGTTACAAGCATGCAAGCATTACCGTAATATACATACATAATATAACATACGGCATACACCATATAAACCAACTTAACAACTATTGTAGCAGGCTCCAAAAAAGGGCAAAAAAGACAAATCTGTGTCGAATCTAGAGAACTAGCTTCAGCGCACAAGTAAAACTACAAAAGGGGTCACAAGAACTGATCACCATGGTCTAAGGAAGGAACGACGCTGGTGGATCTTCTCGGTATCCAAGCTCCTCACCGATTCATCTGAGAAGTTGTCTCTGAACACAGTCTGGGTCTGAATAGTAGCCTGACTTCAGCATCTATCCAAGAATAGAAATGTTGGGTTATTTTGTGGAATAACTGATGCCCACAAGTCATTCGGCCATTGAAATAATGGTTGTTACACTCAAGCCAAATAGTCCAGATGAAAGCGGCGATGAATAGATCTAGATCTGAGGAAGGGGAATATTGCCAGTAATCAAAGTGATGAAATGGTAATGGGATAAAGGCTGATAAATATGCTCCACTAATGCCCAGAGGTAGAGGCTGAGGTCGCAGTCAGAGAGTATGTGGTGGATGGATTCATTGACAAGATGGCAGAGGGAGAAGGTAGGTTCCACAATTATGTTCTTGTGAATCAATCTATCTTTTTTGTTGATACTCCCATGTTCCAAGCTCCATAAAAAAAATCGAACTCTCAGCGGTGCTTTTATTTTCCAAAGCCTGGGATAGATAAACAGTCTTCCAAAGAAGGAGAGAAATTTTGTAACATGATTTAACTAAGAAGGATTGATTAGGTGCCAGGTTCCAGGTAAAGTAATCACGTGAAGAGGATAGGGTGGCAGTTTGGATGATGCTGCGAACTTCATAGAATCCATCTAGAATATCTAAGTGGAAGTAGGTAATGGGAGTTATATATGAAGTGCCATGCTGGATCGCTTAATGGACAGAAATTAAGGGATAGGGTGAAACTGAGTAAAGGGAGGATTAGAGATGGGCTAAGGGATAGTCATACATCCAGGTGTCATGCAAGAACAAACACTTGATTCCATCGCAAATCCGAATCACGAAAAGGTACTTAATACGAGGTAATGCGGAGATTTCCACTCCATAATGGTGAAGGTTGAATTGAGGGGGTGTGCATGCAGGATGGTTTCGGGTTGGTTGTTGTAGTAAATTGAAAGGATCCAAGATTTCCAGATGAATTCCCCAAAAGTAAGGCAACGCCAAAGCCATTTGAATAGAAGAGCGAGATTCAGCAGTCATATGTCAGGGATTCCCAGTCCACCAGCATTGATTCCCATGCATGTGGATCTCCAGTTAACTCGCGAACTAGCGCGTCCACAATGCCAAAAACAGCGACGAATTTGGTCAATCTTGGTAAATACCCGGACTAGAGCACGATGCACAGAAAGCCAGTAAAGAGGGAGGGTATAGAGTACATATTTGACAAGGGTTAGATGACCGACGAAGGATAGTGAGGAGGCTTCCAACATGCAAGTCCCGATTCAAATTTGGCAATAAGTGGATTCCAATCATTGCAAGTGAGTTTAGTTGGTCATAGAGGAACTCTAAGATAGTTAACTTGGATGTTTTGAAGGCTACAGTTGAGGACTTGAGCGGTAGTTGGGCCAAGGTGATCAGCTCTGCCAAGCATGATAATGGAGATCTTCGCGAAGTTGATGGAAAGACCGGAGATGAGCTCGAAGGAGTACAAAAGAAATTTCAGGTAGTTGATGATGTTTGGTGTTGGCGTGGTAAAAAGGATTGTTCCATCAGCAAACTGAATGCTAGTACACAGAGGACCAGATGGAAAGGATCGAATGTCGTCGAGGATGTGGATATTTGGGGTAAGTCTGATCATTTAGTTTAGGACATCTGCGACTAAGTTGAATAAAAGTGGTGATAATGGTTTACCCTGTTGGAGTCCCCTCCTGGATTTAATTAGGACATCGTTGATGCCATTGGTGTGAACTGACGAGAAACTGGTATTGAGGGTGTTGTAGATTTAATTGCACTAACGGGAAGGAAAGCCCCTATGAGAGAGAATTTGATTAAGAAAATCCCAGTTTACAGTATCGAATGCCTTGCTGAAGTCAATCTTCATTAATAAATCCTCAGTTGAAGTACGGTGGAAAAACGAGATTGTTTCTTGGATGGTCGCGATGCACTCATGGATATTTCTTTCGAGAATGAAGGCAGATTGTTCGACCCCAATCAATGAAGGAATGAAAGCCTGCAGGTAGTTAGCTAGGGCCTTGGTGATGAATTTGAAGGTACAGTTGAGAATACTGATTAGGTGAAAACTATTGGGATGATTTGTGCCTTCGTGTTTTAGAAGGAGGAGGATTTTGGGATAGTTCAGGCAGGAAATGCAAGATGGATCAGAGTGAAATTCATGGAACAAGTTTAAGATGTCTGGTTTGATAGTGTCCCAAAAATTGATGAAGAATGATGAACTAAAACCATCTAGTCCAGGAGTCTTGTTAACGTTCATGGACTTAAGAGCAAAGAGAATTTCAATTTTCAGAGAAGGGCTCATCGATGGAGATGGATTCTTGGTTAAGGTATAGAAGCGACCAGTCAATGGGCGGGGAGGTGATGAACGATGACCCATAAGGTCTCGAAAGTAGTGGCAAAGTGATCATTGACGGCATGGGGGTCTGTGGAGAAGAAGTTACCATCATAGAGTTCTGGAATGGGTTTAAAACATCATCGGTCATTGGCGAATTTGTGAAAAAATACTATTTTTTTGCACCTTCGATAAGCCAGCGAGCTGTAGAACATTGTCTCCAACCCAATTCTTCTTTTCTAAGAAGACGCTGAAGCTCCGATTCAAGGTCATAAAGCTTGCATGAATCAACCTGGTTGAGGGTGTGAGTTTCCTCTTTGATATTAAGTTCCAGAATGTCTTCTTGGATGCTTGTAATGCGTCTTATAAGTGAACTCCAAACGTGACTTTCCCAAGGTCTAATGAGTTTGCTAAAACAATGAAGTTTGAACACCATGGTGGCCGAAGCATTGCTAGAATGAGGGAAAGAAGACCACACAAATTTAATGAAGTCTGCAAAGCCAGGCTTGGCCAGCCACAATCGTTCAAAGCGGAATGGGCGATGAGTGGGAAGGGGGTTGTCAGTGGTTTGAAGGACGGGACAGTGATCTGACAGGATAGATGCTAACCATGACACCGAGGATAAGGGATGAATATCTTCCCAAAAAGTGTTAAAGAGAAAACGATCAAGCTTAACAAGAGTAGGGGAATCACAACGAATGGACTACGTGAAACATCTGTTGATAATGGGAGGGTTGATAAGGGCATAGAGGTTAATGAAGTTATTGAAGTCCTCTGAGTCAAAGGATGAGACTGTAGAGTTACGTTCATTCGGTCTACGCGTGATGTTGAATTCTCTGCCAATGAGACATGGTCCATTATGGGTGAGACCAAAGTCCGCACATGCTTGCCAAAGTGAGCGACGATCGTGGTAGCAAGATGGGCCGTAAATATTGGGGAGGAAATAGTTGGTTCCCGACAAGTGGTGACGGAGGACGAAATGAAGAGATGAGGTGGACTTTATTGACTACAAAAGTGACCAAATTGTGTTATTCCAGGCAGTGATAATACCACCTTTGGAACCAAAAACATCAACCACTTCACATTCGAAAAAAGTGGTCGTAAAAGAAAATTAATATAGGTAGGGTCCTAAAGTTTGGATTCTTGGAGCAAAAGAATGTCTAGGTGTAAATAAGAGAGAATGAAATTAACTACAAACCATTTGTTGGGGTCCCCTAAACCCCTGATATTCCAAGAAAGAATCTTCATTGAGAAAAGGATGGTCTCTCCTTTTCCAATGATTTCATGGATGAATGATGTTCATCTAATAAATAAACTCCCATGCAACATGCAAGTTTCTTATTTAGGGCATAATTTTCATCAAAAGAATATTAGGCTGAAAGAAACTACCCTTAGTAGTAGAGGAATTACCAGAAGACGTTGCATTGAGTCTTGCATTTCTACAAATGGCTGACGAGGATAGAGCTGGAGCCATCAACGAGATCTGACCATCAGTTGGAGGAGGGGGTGGAGTCTCAAGGAAGTTGGATGGTGATGGGTCGATTGGTGGTGCTACTCTTGGCAAGGTTGTAGGGGCAGAAAGGTCCAGATCATCAAAGGGGTCCCACTTAGGTTCAGTAGAAGGCCATGGGTTCCATCCCAGAGGGCCAATGACCTCTGGAGATGTGTCAGCGACTGGTTCAAGGACGATAGGTTCAGCTACTTGAGGTGGTAGCGATGTAAAGGTTCAGGCAGGGTCGACTCAATGAGCATGGCGTCGAAACGATATTTAGGGTCTGGGGAAGGGAGATGGAAAGATTCCATGAAGAAATATAGGTTGTTCTTGAAGCGGTTGCCGAGGAGGAGATCGCCAGGGTCCAGAATAGGGTGAAAGCGGACCCAATGTTCTACAGTGATGAGGAAGTGGGAATAGTCGAGGACTACGGAGTGAGAGCATGGAAGGTTTACAACCTTCAAAAACTTAACCCTAGCGAAGATGAAGCATAAATCAAGTTGAGCCCTACCGCAGTCGTCAACACACAGGTAGAGTCCGATGGCGTAAATGGTGGCGGATAGGGAGTCTGGTCAGTGACAGAGATGGGTGGGGAAACCCTTAATCCTGACCCAGGTAGTCGGCCACATTTCTCTGACGAAGATCTCAGATGGTGGCATCCAGGGCAGCAAAACCAACGAACTGCCAGGTTTGGATAGAAAGTGGAGGTTTAAAGCAGAGGTATAAAGCTCGACAGATGGGAAGTGATGAGAAATTGGTGGTTGGGGAGGATGTGTACAGACCATTCATGATGGAGGAAGATGTCAAAGGCCATCGATCGGACTGAGTGCATGATCTAGTAACCAGTCATGATCGAAGCCTTCACCAAATGAGAAATGTTCAGTGATAGAGCCATCGAATAAGCAGGGGGAAGAATTGATTTTTTTTCTAAAGAGAAATGATAAGTATTAAGGGAAGAGAATTGTTTGTCACTGCTTTTGAGGAGATAGAATTGGTACAGTTGATCGCTGACATGTGTGAAAGGAGAGAGTGAGATTTGACTGCCGAATCATCAAACACAGAAGAAGGGGAATAGGCAATAGTGGTTCTTGAGGTAGAAAGTGGATTTTGTTGTTAACCCCAAAGTACAGTTTATGGTTGCATGCCCGAAAGATCCACAACTGAAACATATCTTTGGGTTCCTACAGGCATTTTCCATGTGGCCCTTAGTAGCACAGTGGAAGCAACTGTTGTTTGATTTAAAAAAAATCAATGGTATGTGCGATAGAGATGAATGGGGATGGGAGACCTTTCTTGACTAAAGAGGTCGAGGATGACCTCACTGCCATCAAAGAAAGGCGAGCCAGAGGTCATGACGCAGCCACTGCGGCGTAAGACAAACGCTGAGAAGGCGGAGGAGTGGGAAGTCGAGGCAGAAGAGCAAACAACATAGATGGACGTGAAGAGATTAGGGCCTCGGTTAGCATCGGGTCCTCTGCCACTGGGTCCATCTCCAACAACGGAGCTGCGGTGGCGGACGATGAAACCGGCTGGGAAAGAATGGGAGGTGGTTGATCGGAATTGGAAGCAGATGAGTTGAAGGAAGCCATGAATATTTTTCTGTTACTTGTTGTTACACAAAAACAGATCGTTCTCAATCGAATCGGTATATTTGCTTTGATTTCCTCGTTAATCGTTCTTAAATCTCTAACAGTTCTCGATGGCATTTGTCAAGATTTATTACGCTAGTGATCTAGTATGATTTCTTCCATTTTTCTGATTTGATTATGCTCGACTTATTCTTAAATTCTAACTGATGATGACTGGGTATAAATAGTAATTAAATTCATATATATTCTCTTATTGTAGATTAGATTTTGGCAGTTGGTTTTCATTTATTTTTCCGACTTTTGAATCTGAAAGCGCAACTTGAATTTGATGATGCTTGCTTTGTTTTTCATCTATGATATATATATATATATATATATATTCGAATGTATTATCATGTATATTTGATTCGGTCAAAAACTTGTTTCAATTATGGTAATTTGGAAATCCTAACTTATTCAACCCATATTCTCATTCTTGTAATATTATTTCGCCATGTTTATTGCTTGAAATACAGACTGTGGCATAAATCAGTTCGATATGTATTAAATTGATTTGAATTATTTTGTCATGTTTATACATTCATACTGACTTGAAACTGCTGTCTTGATGCTTGTTGCGAATATTTGTCTAACTGTACACTAGTGTTGTAAATGATTCTCACAGCTACTATGCACTATTGCTATACTTGATTTTTGTTCTTTGGGCTTGTTGTCTTTAAGAGAACCTATTATGTGCACTTATTTTGCACGCTGATTTAGCTTGCACTGCATTGTGTTTACTAGTTGTTTGCAACTTGGCTATTCATATGTGCCTGATTATGTGCATTGATCATGTTGTTGCATACCTGATATCATTGACTATGTCGTAGCACACATTGTATCAGTAAATCCTGCTCCTTTGTCTAACGATATATATTAATTCATTGTTCAGGCAATTTGTGTTTTGTACTAGCTCCTTGAACTTGTGTAGTTTGTGTTTTGTACTGTTTTTGTTTGTGTTGAAACTTTATGCACAAGGTCTGTGTATAATGGTACATGTTGTACATGTTTGAATCGGTTTGAGTTGCAGCTTCCTTTTTTGAGTTACTTTGAGTTGCTTTATATATGCTCACTGTACACTTTGAGTTCGTTCACATGATGACATGTTGTACTTGTTCTGAATTGCCTAATTTCTGCACTTGGTCTTGACCATTGTATGAAGCACTCGAGTTGAATTCAAATTTGCTTGGATTTGACCTCATGCTCACTTGCATTGAGTTGAGCCGTCGGGCTTGTCCTTTGCGGTTGTCCGTGAGGGTGATATTAAACTTGGCTTTGTGGTATTTACGGTGTATCACCGTGAACATCATAAGTTGCCCAAGCGCTCGCGCACGCGCGTGCGCACACACACACACACAGATATATATATATATACTCCCTCCAGTTCGTTTTATTAGTTGTTTTAGGCTTTCTAACACATATTAAGAAAAATGAAAACATACTTAATTACTCCATTAATTCACATTTCCTAATATTAAATGCATGTTAATTCTAGGTTTGCTTTTGCAATATCTCTTCGGCTTTTCTTCTGTTTAAACTTTCAACATTACTCCTTCCTGCCACATAAATCCCATGCATGCAGTTCTCACGATCCTATTTGCTGTTTCAATATGACAAATTGAAAATTAATCTTCTAGCAAAACTGAAAATTTGCAATGGAGCCGAAACCTCACAAAAAAATTCTTTCATTTCATCTATATATAAGAAAAAAGCTGATTCAAAACTATAATATCATGACATCTAGAAATAATTTTAACATTGATCTAAATTATCCTCCAACAAATAGCAATGAAGAAGAAGAGGAGACATCTAGAAATAATTTGAACATTGATCTAAATTCTCATCCTACAAACAGCAACGAAGAAGAAGAGGAGCCAATCTCATTAATAGTTAGACAATCTTCTATTGGAACTCTTATACTAGATTTGAATGTCGACCTAAATTAAGAGGTCGAATCGCCATTACTCGAACTAAACATTGATGAATTGCATGAAGGGGAAGAAGAAAACATAAACACCATTGCAAATCAAGAGTTTGAATCACCACTGTTTGAAGAAGATGAAGACAACCTTGCTACGAATTCAAGTATGTTATTTTTTTCTATGCATGAAAAAGGTTATTTTTAGTGTTTAAACTATGCTTCTTACATTAATTTGCTAGTATGTTCTTAATATTATTAGTGTTTTAACATGGGGATATAAATCACTGAACATGCATGCTTATAGATGGCTATATTTTGTTCTTCACGTATGCAATGTAGAACATTACATTTTCAGTGTTTAAACTGTGCTTTAGGCTTTTTTTTAAAATACTCCCTTCATGCTTCAACATAAAACCTTTTGATGTGGCTGAATTGATACCAGACTATTGCATGGATTCCCCATATGGTTGATAGTTCATTTTCTTTGCAGTTCATGGGTTTAGCTTATTTAGAATAATCTTTTTTTTTAATTAAACCAAAATGGATCGTTGAGATAATTTCCAGTCAGACAGAGTATAATGAATCCTGATAATGGTTCTCTAAGCAGACCAGTATGAACATTCATTATATTATACTTGCAGCTAAATAAGTAATGTTTTATTTCAAGCATAAACTGACATGATATGGCCTAGCATGAGCATGTTTCACGCTAATTTTGTTTTGTTAGTTTGATGAAGAGAAGCGTTCCATAATTTCTTCCTAGTTTTTTTATTTATTTAAAAAAACAATTTGTTACAAATCATTCCTAGCTTTCAATGCTACTATTTCTCTTACGTTGATGAAAGATTCATTCCTTGTTGCATGCTATCTCATTGCGGTGCACAACTGATGATGTTTCTTACAACTAAAAAAATATATTACATACTTGTGCAGGGAATTTGGGTTAGTTCAATTAAACATTTCAAACTTGTGCAGGGAATTTGGGGTGAGATGATGGGTGGAACAACAGTAAAAGAAGTTAGTCTTATCTTTACCATTAAACATTTCACTTTGCTATCATTTGGAGTTTGAATGCATGCGGTAGATTTACAGCAGTGTGTGAATTTAAACATGTTTGGAAGTAAATATGGTTATGCATGTGCTGTCATTTGTTATGTTTGTACATGCATAGATGGCACCTGCATGGTAGTTTTACATGTGTATTTTACATGCTCTTCAAATGGAACTATATATCCAAACATTTATGCCCATTTATCATGTGTATTTTTTGTTATGCATAGTTGCCATTTATCAAATTTGCAGTTATATCTATAGAAAAGAGGATAATATTTTTACCAAATGAGAATAGATGGGCTATTTATCGTGCATTGTTAAAAAAGAGCGTTAATGGAAAACTTAAAAAACCAACAAAAAGACAAGTTTCTGAACAATTTTCGGTACCCATACGGACGATACAACGTATTTGGAGATGGGCAAAAGACACCCCAAATGGAGCAGCAGTTAATGTTTCACACAAGAAAACGACAAATTGCGGTCGAAAAGGAATTCATGTTGATTTAAACCGTGTGCTTGAAGTCCCCTTGCATCAACGAACAACCTTGAAAGCACTTGCCAAAACTTTGAATATAAGCTACATGACGTTATTACGACTTTTAAAACAAGGTCTACTTCGATGCCACACAAATGCAATTAATTTGTATCTGACAGAGGAGCAAAAAATAGCATGTCTCAAATTTTGCATGTCAATGTTGGACCCAAGAAGCTTACCTCATGAGCCAAAATTTGCATCCATATATAATATGATACATATCGATGAGATATGGTTCTATACGACCAAAAAGTCCCAGACGTACTATTTGCTTCCAAATGAAGATGTACCTCTACGTACATGTCAAAGTAAGAATTTTATCGGAAAAGTTATGTTTCTAGTTGTTTTGGCTCGTCCAAGGTATGAGGATAACGGAAATGAAGCATTCTCGGGAAAATTAGGTGTATTTCCTTTCGTCACCATGGAAATGGCACGAAGATCAAGTAGGAATAGAGAAGCGGGCACTTGGGAAATTAAACCTATGACATCTGTAAAAAGGGAGAATATGCGAGCATACATGATTGAGAAAGTTATACCGGCTATTCAAAATAAGTGGCCAAGAGAAGACGTTAATAAAACCATATTCATTCAACAAGATAATGCAAAAACGCACATTGGTTTGAACGATGAGGCATTTCAATTTGTTGTTTCACAAACTGATTTTGATATTCTACTAGCATATCAACCATCGAACTCACCGGATTTAAATATTCTAGATCTTGGTTCTTTTGCTTCAATTCAAGCATTGCAACACAAGGAGTGTCCAAGAACAGTGCAAGAGCTTATCAGTGCCGTTGAGAAAGCTTTCGATGATTACCCATCTAGCAAAGTAAACCATGTTTTTTTTACTCTACAATTATGCATGCAAGAGATAATGAAGATAGGTGGTTCGAACAAATATAATCCTCCACATGTAAATAAAGCTACACTACAAAGAGATCGTCGTATTCCTAGGCATATTAGTTGTGATGCAACTGTGGTACAAAATGCTATGAACTTATTGTCATCATCTCAACAGAGAATTACTTATCAACTTGTGATCATTTTTTCTGTTTTACTGCTGATCATATTTCTTTATCTTTTTAGTGCTTATCAACTTGTCAATTGGAAGATTTACACTGCCAAAGAGTTGACAAACATTTGTAGTAACACCCCACCTCCGCCAGGGTCACTCACAAGGCAATGCACTAGCTTTGGAGAGGCGTTGTCAAGGTAAACATGCACAGAAATATTACAAGACAGAACATATAAAACAGCGGAAGAAAAACCAAGTTTCATTACCTCATAAAATTATAAGGTCTAAAACCATTTACATCAAAATGCCTTTAAAAGCCATTACATTGGAAACCTGTCTTGCAATAGTTAAAAAAGCATAAAACCACAGTCATAAAATATTCCCCAAGTAAAACGGTAAAGCAGCCATAGCCAAGAAAAGATTCAAGCCATACATGATGACCTTGAAGCAAAAGAAGTCCGAGCTAAATAACAGTATTTCCTCCCTGAAAACCTGGGGGGGGAAACGGAAGACACAGAGGCAAAAGAAACGGGGTCAGTCATAAAGACTGGTAAGTCCTATCTACTTCCAGCATAAAAACAGGTAAAGGTAACGTGACATGCATAAACTGAAAGTAAACATAAGGATGATGACAAGATAGACAAGCTAAACTAAGGTAACAGGATGGACTACTGTATAGAGATAAACTACGGTCACTATGCATCAAGTATAACATCCCAAGGTTCTATCGAGTATAACATCCCACGGTTCTATCGAGTATAACATCCCAAGGTTCTATCGAGTAATACACCCAAGGTTCTATCAAGTATATTTGCCCTGCACCTTCCGTACTAGTATCCCAACCCGTGTCATGTGTTAGCTACAAAATGTCCCTCACCCAATGTCATGAAATGGTCCATGCCAACCTAATGTAGGTTTTCCCAGCTCGTATATTTCTTTCCATGTATATGTTTAGTCCTTTGCCGTAAATCCTATGGGCTTCCTCACGTAGTTCTATACTACATCAACGTAGTTCCATTATCCTGGAAATCGTCTGGACTGTCACCCTTGATCTAGTTGTGTTTTCTTACCATGAATTCTCGAATGTTCGGCTAGGATTTATGCCACCTAGGACCACTAGGGATTACGCTACCTACTAAACGTTTCGTAACTCGGTTTGGGTTTAAGCCACCTAGGACCGCTAGGGATTACGCTACTTACTAAACGTTTTCGTAACTTGGTTTTGGGTTTTAGCCACCTAGGACCGCTAGGGATTACGCTACCCGTCAACCACGCCCCTTTTTCCCATGTATGTATCATGAATCGTTTTTCCATGTCTAGATGCACATGTATCTCAATGTGTCATCCGAGTCCCGTGCCAGGGCTAATCAAGAAATACATGACTCGGTCGGGAGATTTAGGTTATCTGCCGATGCAGATATCAAGGTCTGTTTTTCTACCTGTGGTTATGGTCCCACGTGACCCCTCCCTCAACTACTGAAATGCAATCCAAGAAAATCATGCACGAGAACTATACTCCGGCCATCCATGCCCCACTTTCCTATTGGCCAACCTCACCCATAACTAGATAGCAAGTGTATGGTCTGTTGGGAGTTCTCTGCCTTTCCGCATATGTACACGATTGACTAAAGATGGTAGGTAGTCGACTACGTGCTATCACGGGGCTAAACTAGATATCGCCGACTCCACGCTAATCCACCCCAGTCTTTAGGTTACTCGCACAGCAACCAAGGCATACCCTTGGTTCTTCTACCGCAGACCTTAACCTCTGTGAGCCCAGGAGGATCATCTGCAACCTCACAGAGGGATACCAAGAGTACCCTCACGTCCCCTGAAGCTACCGCTTCATCATCCAGTTCGCTGGAGCCTTTATCTAAGTTAGATAAACATTCGCTCCTCCTCATGTGTTCGTTTTAAACGTTGACCTACCGTATCAGGTTACTCATCTATCTGTGAACTGGTCCAATTTTCTTGACTAAGAATTATTACTTAGTTATCCTTAACTAAGGTTTATCACTTAGTTTCCCTTCCCGTTATCCTTATTAACTACGATTTTCCACTTAGTCCCCTGAAGCTAGGGTTTGTCTAATGGGTTAAGTGTTGTCACTCAAGTTCATGACTTACCCCACCTACGAATCATGTCAAAATTGGCTAAGTATTTCAAGTTCAAGGCTTAGCCCTACAAACCATGTATTAAGTTGGTTAAGTATATCAAGACGTTCATGACTTAACCCTAGATTATCGTGTCAGATTGGTTAAGTATAGGTTAACTTAACCCTATCAAATTACCGAGGAAAATTAGTTAAGTGTAGGTTAACTTAACCCCATTAAATTATCGAGTCGGATTGGTTAAGTATATTTAAGAGGTTCGTGACTTAACCCTATCAAATTTCCTAGGAAATTTTTTTAAGTGTAGGTTAACTTAACCCCATTAAATTATCGAGTCGGATTGGTTAAGTATATTTAAGAGGTTCGTGACTTAACCCTATCAAATCATCAAGTCGGATTGGTTAAGTGTAAGTTAACTTGACCCTATCAAATTACCGAGTCGGATTGGTTAAGTGTAGGTTAACTTAACCCCATCCACTAGTCGTATTTATAATTGTTATGTATCATTCTTGTGGGTTTACTTAATTCTACCATGCATCGCGTTATCCCCGTCGGGTGTTATCAACCCATTTAGGTTAAACTAACCCATCCGCTAATCATGATATATGGTTAAGTGTCTTAAATAATCAATCCGGTCTTACTTAACCTACCCATTCATGTCATATCGGTTAAGTGCCATTAGTCAAACTAACTTAACCTTATCATGTGGCATTAAGTAAATTAATGCACCCCAACCTCTCAAATTAGACTTTGTTGTGGTTACTGGTTAAGCCGGGCGGGTCCGGGTAGCTTTACACCACAACCTAGTCTAACCTCGGGTTTTGAGCGCGATATGACCAACTTCTCACATTGGGTCTTATTGTTTGTAGCTACTGGATTTGCCGGGCGGTTCCGGGCAGATTTATGCTACAAACTCAACCCAACCTCGAGATGGCCACTTTCATGTTTTCCTACTTATCATGTTCATGTCAAATTTAGGCTACGACAAAGTCCACGTTTTACACTTATGCCCATTTTCCCCTTTTCTTAATTCATGTTAAATTTCATATCCCATCCCACGTTTGCCTAAACTACCCAAGGCGTATTCCCAACGCAAGTGAAAGCGAGTCAACATAGTAGGAATCATATGACAACATATTGGCCTCAAATATGTATGATAGCATAAAGGGATTGGCCTCAAATATGTATAATAGCATAAAGGGATTGGCCTCAAACATGTATAATAGCATAAAGGGATTGGCCTCTAACATGTATGATAGCATAACAATAGGTTTATCATCATAGGCATGTAAATGGTCATGAGAGGTTTAGGTTCTTTTACATGCATAAGCCCCAAGTCAAGTTCATATGAATGTTCCACAAGCCAAATGGTTCTAAGGGTTCATGCCAACATTCCATAAGTAAAAATTCAATCTTGCATGATAAACTAAGTCAAAAACAACATGAGTGGCATGATTTAATCACTAAGAAATAGCCCAAAGTCATAGGTTCAAGAGAGAGGCAAGACTAGATTCACATAGACTAACATACTTAGGTTTCATCTCATTTTATTCCATGTCAACATTAGAACTACCGTTTAGATATAAAAGTAGCTAGAACTTACAAAGCGTGGCTAGAGATTTATGAGCACGCATTTGTCGTAGAACGGTGTAGGAATGATGCTCTACTTCCTTTATTTGATGTAGAATGCTTGCCCCTTTGACATGGATCTAGTTGAATGCTCAAGCCCTTGAAGTTAGAGGCCATGATCAAGAGAGATTTGGGCAGCACTTTGTTGCTAGAATGATTTTTAGTGATTTAGGTTAGGTCTTAGGGTGTTTTTGTAGGAGTTAGGACTAGTTTAGGCCCTTAGATTAACCCTAGTTTAGATCTGAGCCATCAAAAATCGTCAAAGGTCAACAAACAAGACCACAAGACCCTGCAGGTGCACCCAGGCCGACCTGGTCCGACCAGGGAAGTCGACTCCCAGATCGACACCCAGGTCGACTGGGCAGTCGACCTGGTCCCTGGGGGGTCGACTCCCCAGTCGACCTGGGCCCAGTCCGTTTGGGGCTAAATTCGAATTTTGAAAGTCTGTTTTCGTTTTCTGATTTTTTGTGAAACTTCTAGAGGCCATATCTCGGTCATACGGACTCCGATTTACGAAATTTCGGACTCGTTTCCAACCAGAATTCTGAGGCGAACACAACGGCGCAATCCGTTTCGCTTGATTCTTATTTTAAGATTTAATTCTGCCTCGATTCTTGTCTTAACACGTTATTAAAATTCGGGTTGTTACATTCTCCCCTCCTTTAAGGATTTCGTCCCCGAAATCTCTAAGTTAGGAAGAACGTATCGTACCATCCATCATCCATCTACTCAAAACATCAACCATAAGCAAACATTGTCCTTAAGAGATTTCTAATGCTGTATGAACATATGCAGAAAGTGTGTGTATATGTTCCGTATCTAATGCAAATGATCAGGCCTGATTGATCTTCTAAATGCAAAATATGTTTAGTGCCATGAATCCACATGTATGCAAATAGTCCTAGTCACATAAACACTATATGTGTGCACAACCATTCATCCATATGCAATATTCACATGATAAGACATTCAAATTCATCCATAAACAAGTATAACACGTATACATATGAAATATGAAATGTGATTGAGCCGATCTAGTGCCTAGCGCGTATTCGCGCATCCACGAGCAACCACTTGCAACCATATCAATCATAACATGTTTTCAAATACATGTTTACATCCACAGGGTTCTATCTAAGGTCCTCAAGATAGGACCGAGAAGATAAGCAAGATAAACTCCTTTTGGATTACAAGAAATCCCTTTCTAAACCCAACCCATGTCCTATAAAGCCCAAAAGGTTTAGTCAACCTAACGGACACCATCAAACCTTGACATGTATTATTAACCGATGAGCCATACCCCCTATGGAGTTTGCAACAGAAATAAGATCGAGAATAGGATCGAGAGGATATGCATAAAAGATAGCATGCGGGTAAGCTTTACAGGAAAACAGGGATCAAGGATATGCTCTTAAAAAGAGATATGATGCGCGTATCTTGTCTTCAATCTTCTAAGTCGCATTTCCTTGAGCTTAATTCCATTGTGCTTTGACCATCTTTAACTTCATGATTTCGTGGCCTCTTAACTCCTATTTCCAAATATGGGCTGGAACTCACTTCATTGTCGCCTCTCGTTCCACTTTTACTTATTCTCCCTCTAGTATACTTGGCTCAACCATATCCATGCAATCATGGTTTCATGTAAGCTCTCCAAAATTCACTAGTGAATCATGGATCTCGTTTACTCGCTCTACGGCATTCCACGCAGAAGAACTTATCTCTTGAAAACAAACAGATGCCAACCGTGTTACCAAGTGTACTTACTAGAGTGATTTCCATAACTCATGCACAAGCGAAATGAACCATCCGCCTTAGTGGCGAACTCTACTCGAACGGATTACCAACAAATGCATCAAGAGATTCTAGGTAACCAATCATAACAGAACCCTAAAGGTTACACGAGACTTCGAAGGTATTACCGGGGCAAGTCAAGAGCCTAACTACCCTCCTTTCAAAACCGAGAATGGCACCCTTACTGGATAACTACTCCATTCCTAGAATTCAACCCATAGCTTAAAAGCACAAGCATTATTCCCAAAAGTCATAGGCATCCTCCAATCCAAACAAGTCATGAATAAATGGACCGATTCCTCAACAAGATTTGAGAAAAAATGGGATCCTCTACTATGCTAGTACGAAGGTGCAGAGACTCAACTATCGAAGCAGACTTAAATGATGCGGTGATCAAAACAAAGTCCTGACGGGATGATAGAGAAGAAAAGCTAAACCTTTCAAAGAAATGTTACCATCCTTCTTAGGTACGCTAACAGTGAGAGCATACAATTGCCCTCTCGATGATCTTGTCCTCATCTCATAATACTTTGACTATCTTTCCCTTTTTATCCTACTAGAGATACTCTCTCTTGTCATGGGTTTTATCATTCACCCTTTTCCTCCTTTGTGGATTGAGCCATATCAACCAGTTTCTTGTCCTTAAGCTTGTATCCTTTATCCTTGTTCTTACTATCCTTTCTTATAACGCGGTAACAAGTCCCTCGAGAACTGCCTCCATCGTACCGAAAACACTGACGTAGTTAGAAAAAGATTAGTCGCAGTTCAAACCACTGTGACTACAGGTGGAGGAAAGAAAGGAAAAGAGATTCAATCAAGGAAACAAAGGATAATGCTAATGGCCTTTGGGGAATAGCCTTTTTTAAAAATAAAACTTTCCTTGAAAAATGCTTCTTTGTAAACGGTTTTCAAATAGTTTTCAGAAGGTTTTAAAACTTTTGCCCAGTCTGGTAACCTTCTGCTCTGATACCAAGTGTAACACCCCACCTCCGCCAGGGTCACTCACAAGGGAATGCACTAGCTCTGGAGTGGCGTTGTCAAGGTAAACATGCACAGAAATATTACAAGACAGAACATATAAAACAGCGGAAGAAAAACCAAATTTCATTACCTCATAAAATTATAAGGTCTAAAACCTTTTACATCAAAATGCCTTTAAAAGCCATTACATTGGAAACATGTCTTGCAATAGTTAAAGAAGCATAAAACCATAGTCATAAAATATTCCCCAAGTAAAACGGTAAAGCAGCCATAGCCAAGAAAAGATCCAAACCATACATGATGACCTTGAAGCAGAAGAAGTCCGAGCTAAATAACAGTATTTCCTCCCTGAAAACCTGGAGGGGGGAACGGAAGACAAAGAGGCGAAAGAAACGGGGTCAGTCATAAAGACTGGTAAGTCCTATCTACTTCCAGCATAAAAACAGGTAAAGGTAACGTGACATGCATAAACTGAAAGTAAACATAAGGATGATGACAAGATAGACAAGCTAAACTAAGGTAACAGGATGAACTACTGTATAGAGATAAACTACGGTCACTATGCATCAAGTATAACATCCCACGATTCTATCGAGTATAACATCCCGTGGTTCTATCGAGTATAACATCCCAAGGTTCTATCGAGTAATACACCCAAGGTTCTATCAAGTATATTTGCCTTGCACCTTCCGTACTAGTATCCTAACCCGTGTCATGTGTTAGCTATAAAATGTCCCTCACCCAATGTCATGAAATGGTCCATGCCAACCTAATGTAGGTTTTCCCAGCTCGTATGTTTCTTTCCACGTATATGTTTAGTCCTTTTCCCGAAAATCCTACGGGCTTCCTCACGTAGTTCAATACTACTTCAACGTAGTTCCATTATCCTTGAAATCGTCTGGACTGTCACCCTTGATCTAGCTGTGTTTTCATACCATGAATTCTCGAATGTTTGGCTAGGATTTATGCCACCTAGGACCACTAGGGATTACGCTACCTACTAAACGTTTTCGTAACTCGGTTTGGGTTTAAGCCACCTAGGACCGCTAGGGATTACGCTACTTACTCAACGTTTTCGTAACTTGGTTTTGGGTTTTAGCCACCTGGGACCGTTAGGGATTACACTACCCATCAACCACGCCCCTTTTTCCCACGTATGTATCGTGAATCGTTTTTCCATGTCTAGATGCACATGTATCTCAATGTGCCATCCGAGTCCCGTGCCAGGGCTAATCAAGAAATACAGGACTCGGTCGGGAGATTTAGGTTATCTGCCGATGCAGATATCAAGGTCTGTTTTTCTACCGGTGGTTATGGTCCCACGTGACCCCTCCCTCAACTACTGAAAGGCAATCCAAGAAAATCATGCACGAGAACTATACTCCGGCCATCCATGCCTCCACTTTCCTATTAGCCAACCTCACCCATAACTAGATAGCAAGTATATGGTCTGTTGGGAGTTCTCTGCCTTTCCGCATACGTACACGATTGACTAAAGATGGTAGGTAGTCGACGACGTGCTATCACAGGGCTAAACTAGATATCGCCGACTCCACGCTAATCCACCCCAGTCTTTAGGTTGCTCGCACAGCAACCAAGGCATACCCTTGGTTCTTCTACTGCAGACCTTAACCTCTATGAGCCCAGGAGGATCATCTGCAACCTCACAGAGGGATACCAAGAGTACCCTCACGTCCCCTGAAGTTACCGCTTCATCATCCAGTTCGCTGGAGCCTTTATCTAAGTCAGATAAGCATTCGCTCCTCCTCGTGTGTTCGTTTTAAACGATGACCTACCGTATCAGGTTACTCATCTATCTGTGAACTGGTCCAATTTTCTTGACTAAGAATTATTACTTAGTTATCCTTAACTAAGGTTTATCACTTAGTTTCCCTTCCCGTTATCCTTATTAACTACGATTTTCCACTTAGTCCCCTGAAGCTAGGGTTTTGTCTAATGGGTTAAGTGTTGTCACTCGAGTTCATGACTTACCCCGCCTACGAATCATGTCAAAATTGGCTAAGTATTTCAAGTTCAAGGCTTAGCCCTACAAACCATGTATCAAGTTGGTTAAGTATATCAAGACGTTCATGACTTAACCCTAGATTATCGTGTCAGATTGGTTAAGTATAGGTTAACTTAACCCTATCAAATTACCGAGGAAAATTGGTTAAGTGTAGGTTAACTTAACCCCATTAAATTATCGAGTCGGATTGGTTAAGTATATTTAAGAGGTTTGTGACTTAACCCTATCAAATTACCGAAGAAAATTGGTTAAGTGTAGGTTAACTTAACCCCATTAAATTATCGAGTCGGATTGGTTAAGTATATTTAAGAGGTTCGTGACATAACCCTATCAAATCATCAAGTCGGATTGGTTAAGTGTAAGTTAACTTGACCCTATCAAATTACTGAGTCGGATTGGTTAAGTGTAGGTTAACTTAACCCCATCCACTAGTCGTATTTATAATGGTTAAGTATCATTCTTGTGGGTTTACTTAATTCTACCACGCATCGCGTTATCCCCGTCGGGTGTTATCAACCCATTTAGGTTAAACTAACCCATCCGCTAATCATGTTATATGGTTAAGTGTCTTAAATAATCAAGTTCGGTCTTACTTAACCTACCCATTCATGTCATATCGGTTAAGTGCCATTAGTCAAACTAACTTAACCTTATCATGTGCCATTAAGTAAATTAATGCACCCCAACCTCTCACATTAGACTTTGTTGTGGTTACAGGTTACGCCGGGCGGGTCCGGGCAGCTTTACACTACAACCTAGTCTAACCTCGGGTTTTGAGCGCGATATGACCAACTTCTCACATTGGGTCTTATTGTCTGTAGCTACTGGATTTGCCGGGCGGTTCCGGGCAGATTTATGCTACAAACTCAACCCAACCTCGAGTTGGCCACTTTCATGTTTCTACTTATCATGTTCATGTCAAATTTAGGCTACGATAAAGTCCACGTTTTACACTTATGCCCATTTCCCCCTTTTCTTAATTCATGTTAAATTTCATATCCCATTCCACATTTGCCTAAACTACCCAAGGCGTATTCCCAACGCAAGTGAAAGCGAGTCAACATAGTAGGAATCATATGACAACATATTGGCCTCAAATATGTATGATAGCATAAAGGGATTGGCCTCAAATATGTATAATAGCATAAAGGGATTGGCCTCAAACATGTATAATAGCATAAAGGGATTGGCCTCTAACATGTATGATAGCATAACAATAGGTTTATCATCATAGGCATGTAAATGGTCATGAGCGGTTTAGGTTCTTTTACATGCATAAGCCCCAAGTCAAGTTCATATGAATGTTCCACAAGCCAAATGGTTCTAAGGGTTCATGCCAACATTCCATAAGTAAAAATTCAATCTTGCATGATAAAATAAGTCAAACACAACATGAGTGGCATGATTTAATCACTAAGAAATAGCCCAAAGTCATAGGTTCAAGAGAGAGGCAAGACTAGATTCACATAGACTAACATACTTAGGTTTCATCTCATTTTATTCCATGTCAACATTAGAACTACCATTTAGATATAAAAGTAGCTAGAACTTACAAAGCGTGGCCAGAGATTTATGAGCAAGCATTTGTCGTAGAATGGTGTAGGAATGATGCTCTACTTCCTTGGTTTGATATAGAAAGCTTGCCCCTTTGACATGGATCTAGTTGAATGCTCAAGCCCTTGAAGTTGGAGGCCATGATCAAGAGAGATTTGGGCAGCACTTTGTTGCTAGAATGATTTTTAGTGATTTAGGTTAGGTCTTAGGGTGTTTTTATAGGAGTTAGGACTAGTTTAGGCCCTTAGATTAACCCTAGTTTAGATCTGAGCCATCAAAAATCGTCACAGGCCAACAAACCAGACCACAAGACCCTGCAGGTGCACCCAGGCCGACCTGGTCCAACCAGGGTAGTCGACTCCCAGGTCGACACCCAGGTCGACTGGGCAGTCGACGTGGTCCCTGGGGGGTCGACTCCCCAGTCGACCTGGGCCCAGTCCGTTTGGGGCTAAATTCGAATTTTGAAAGTCTGTTTTCATTTTCTGATTTTTCGTGAAACTTCTAGAGGCCATATCTCGGTCATACGGACTCCGATTTACGAAATTTCGGACTCGTTTCCAACCAGAATTCCGAGACAAACGCAACGGCGCAACCCGTTTCGCTTGATTCTTATTTTAAAATTTAATTCTACCTCGATTCTTCTCTTAACACGTTATTAAAATTCGGGTTGTTACATTTGTACTTGTTTGTAGTACACTAGTTTTATTCTGTGATTAATTTTATGTAACGACCCGCATTCTACGCATCAAGGGATCGTAGAATATTTATTTCTTTCTCATGCAAAGTCGTATAGCCATGTAACTTTGAGAGACGACTATTGGGGTCATTTCCCATGTTCATGATTTTTGCCGATTTTTAAATGATCGTTTTACCCCTAGCTGATCTTGTTTCGGCCATAACTTTTGATTGGTAAGGAGTTTTGACCTGAAACCACTTCCATTAGATCTGGATGATGGTCTACCTTTCCATAGAGTGGTCACATTAGCCAAACGGACTCACCGTTTGGGAGATATGGCTGAAACAAGGTTTAGAAGGTGAAAAACAGCATAACCGGGTCTAATTAGAGTGATTAGCAAGAGGGCCCATAACCCATTTTGGGATTAGGGTTATGGGGAGGCAGAGAATAGTAGGAAAACAATCTATTTTCATTTTCTTAGCCGCCTAAAAACATTTCCCTAACCCTATGAATGGCCTCCAACACCCAAATCACCTTCTAATAACCATTTAATCAAGTTTTAGCCTAATCTACATCTAATCAGGGCAAATTAGCATCAAATTAGGAATAGAGCTGCTGTGTTGCATAGAGATTCAACCCAAATTAGAGACATTTTCAGATCTAAGTTTTATTTGTGGCTAAGGTGAGTGATTTGCATTGTTTTTAACTAATTACCGCTAATTAGAGGTGATTAGTGATAATTAGAGAAATTATAACTCAGAAAAATCTGGAAAAATTTTTAAAATTCTAAAATATTATTTCAGGGCTCTTATAAAAATTTGGGTCAATTTGGACATGTTTTGCTAATTGTATGCTTAAACCATGATTAAAGGGATTAAGGGAAAAACCATGGGTTTTGGGTATGTTTAATCCAAAATAATTCATATGATTGATGTTTGTGTGTTTATGGTCGATTCTATTTGTTGTTATTACTGTTTGGAATGTTAAGTAATCCTGTAGGAAAGTTAAAATGATTGAAAACGCCGCCGTATGGCGAAAATGGACGAGATTAGCTTGTTGAAAAAAAGCAGGGTTTCAGATCAGATCGAAGGATGAGTACCGAACCTAACCGAAGCTTGGCACAGGAGAAAGTAAGGTAAAAGGAAGGCCACACGAACCAAATTGGAGCAGGGGATCGGATCTGAGACAGAGAGGAGGAACGGACCAGAGTCTGGACATTTCGAACCGAACCGAAGGCAAGAGGTGAAGGACTGAACCGAGGACTCGAACGCCATACTCGAACTAAGCCAAGCAATGAACCCGAAATCGAGCCGAACTATGGACTTGGGCATCGTATATTCGAACCGAACCATGGGAAGGAAGCTGGACCGAACCGAGGGAAGGAAACCAAACCGAACCGGACATCTGCTCCTATGCAACGACTCTTTTGAAGATCTACTCCAATTCGACTAAAACCCGAGATGCAAAAGGTGTGCAAATGGGGAGCTAGAACTCAGGCTCTAGATAGGAACCAACGAGTTAACTTCATGATTGGACTTTGCTGCGGGACGTGTGCAAAGGGGTTATCGACGTCCATAACTTTGATTCACCACCAAGACGGATGTTAGGCTAGGGATCAGTGCAGTGAAGTCATCATGGCTTCATGGGGCAGAGTGATCGTAGCAAGGTTATGAGCCAGTGAAGTGGAGTTGTTATGACTCTATGGGCAGAGTGGACATAGCAAGGACTAGTGGCTATGGATCAGTGCAGTGGATTCACCAAGGATTTGGGTGATCAAAGAGGTGGATATTGTATGCTTTACGCACTGAGTGAGAGATGTGAGGATCGATGCTATGCTTGATTGTTTGCCATCACTATGACATACACACCCCCTTCCCCGTTATCTTGACACTTTATGTTAGTGTTACCTTAGAGTATTGTACATGTTGTTGTGCTGACTCTTTGGTTGCAGGTTCAGGTACGGCTTAGTATACCTGTTATTGTTCTGTTTTGCTGCTTATCGCTCATACCAAACTTTTGTCTGACCCGGAGTTTTATGTCTCTTCTTATTACTCTGGGTGCTCTTAAACAGGCAGACTAGAGACATGTTAGGTGATTATGCACGAGCAGCTGTACCGGAGATGAGCAGGAGGCTCCTACGTCTTATCTGCATATATTCTCCCTGTGTTGTTGATGGTCACTGCTTTGGGCGTTAGTAGTGTACCTTTCCTTTCTTTTGCTTTGGAGACAGTATTTTGAACTTGTAATAATGGTTATGGATTATAAGCTGTATTTTGGATTTCCGCTGCTATGATGATTATGGTTTAGTTTTCATCTTATGCACTGTCTCGCCTGTTTTATATCAAGTATGTTATTATTATATTTTATTTCATGCGTTATGAGACATTCTATAGGTTCCTTGTTAGTTCAAATTCGTTTCTTTTCCTTTCTTTGGCGACCATCCCGTGCTGGTTGGACATTGGCAATGCGCACTTTCATTGGAAATGTTGGCTGGTGTGGGGCGGGCCATCACATTTGGTATCAGAGCTCTAGGTTGTCTAATTAATCTAGGGAAGACACCAGAGAGAGATAGTACGCATATGAGAGCGCGTATTTGTGATATTTTGGTTTTCAAAAGCTATATTATATATATATATACTATTAGTATATTTAAGGATGAATTCGCACTGCACTAGCACCACTGAAGAGATGGTTAATCGTTTTCTCCTTACAGATTGAACGATGAGCCGATATGCTAGAAGTACTAGTAGAGTAGCTAACAATGGGAATGCTCCTGATATGAGGACAATGTTCACTGACTTCATGAGAGAGATTCTTAGAAATGTGCAAGGAGTTGTTCCCAATGCCACAAATGGTAATGGTGCAGCAGTGCGGGCGCCTAGAGTCGATTTCGCCAAGCTTTGCAAGGATTACACTAGTCTTAGTGGGAAGCCGTTCCACGGAACGGAATCGGCTACAGAAGTTTAGAATTGGTTGGACAGCTGTGAGCGTATCTTCGAAGACATGAGTATCGAGGATGCGACGAAGAGAAAACTAGCATCCTGTCAGCTGCAAGGACGGGCGATGAATTGGTGGAATGCTATTAACGCAGCTACTGCAGAGGATCAATTTACATGGGATCAGTTTAAGGCTCGATTCAGTGAAAAGTTTATCCCAACTGCTCAGAAGTCAAAGTTGTTTAGGAAGTTCTAGGAGCTTAAGCAGAATGGTAGGGCTGTCTCGGAGTATATTGCTGAGTTCGATACTTTATCGAAGCATGGATTATCTCTTATTGACACTCCCGAGAAGAAAAATGAGAAGTTCATAACAGACTTAGATCAGTACTTGGGGGAAAGGCTCTCTTACCTCAATGCTTTCCCATAGCAGAATCAGACCAAGGATGGCCAGAAGAAAAAGAATAAGAAAGAACTGGAGTGCTTTAGCTATGGCAAGAAGGGCCATTATGCTAAAGAATGTCGAGCAAAGCAAGCGGACAGGAAGTGCTTCAACTATGGACAAGAGGGGCATCACAAGGATAAATGTCCGCAACTGTAACGACCCGTATTTTTCTACCAATTTAATTGGATTATTTTAAATATTTTAATAATTTAAAATATTGGTTTGAGGTTGGATAATCGAATTTAACGATTTTATTGTGAATATATTATATAAAATAAATAATAAATATTATTTTAATTTCCAAAATATGGGAAATTGTCGAAATTGAAATATACTGTGATCCGACAGTTTAAAGTGGTCAAATATTGTTTATGGTGAAATATTAGTGACAATTCGTTTTGAAAACGACGACGAATATATATAGTTTATAATTTAATTAATTAACGAGCTGCAGCGGCGCGGTAGTTCGCGATTTGGCGTTTTGAACTTCAATTGGTCGTACCGGGTTCAAAATAAGTCGGATTTCATCGAAACAAGAAACGTTGGGACCAGGTTGACAATATCTTCCCAACGGCAGAGGAAAATCCAGTTTTCGTCGCGTAGATTTTGTTTTATGTCCAAATCAAATTTTGGGAAAAGCAGCGCCAGAATTCCTTTTATATATATAGCGCTGCAGTCATATAAAATAATGGTTTTTAAATATTTTAAACATCGAATGGGCTTGGAATTCAACCCGGGATATTTTTCCTTAGTAATACATCAAATTCTGGTCGTGTATGACCAACTGCAATATTTTGATATTATTATATTGAAGTACTTTAAAATTGGGTTATTTTATTCGAAATTGGCCAGTTCAAAAGGGACATTTTTCAAACGACCTCTGTTTTCGACGAAACAAATTTTGTTGGGACCGTAATAGTAAATTATTGCCAGATTTTCAAACGGCGCGTCAATCGGGGTTATTCTGTGAGCGTGGCAAAATAAAATGCAAAATAAATCGATATAATTGGACGTGTACAAACGCTATTTGAGCATACGTGCACGGAATTTGACGAAACAAGTTTCGTTAGGACCGTATCATCAAATTATACTATGCCGTCCAGTCGCAACTCGAACGGGGTTCGTATGTGAGCGCAGCAGCGGATAAACGATGTTCGAAAACGCGATAGACACGAAATAAAATATCGTTAGTCAGCGTCAGTCGTCAAATCAACTTAAAATATATTTTTCCACCATTATATAAACCCCTAGACCAGAAATTTCTGCCCAACCCTCATCTTCTTCATGTATTTTTGCAAAAAAGCCCCTCAACACAAAAACCATTATATCTTTCAATCCAAGAAGAATTTGCTATGGCGACCAAAGGCAAAGTTGTAGATCGGCTCGTTGTCTACCTCCTGTAAAAAGTTGGGTTTGATCGGAGCTAGGTGGTGGCCGGAAATTGGCGAGAACCGTGGAAAACTATTTTCGTTTTTCACTAAAATTGATGTGTTGTGGCCGATTTCGTTGGACGAGACCTTAGGGGTTTCGAAGAGGGGAGATGGGGCTTTGTTTTGGTGGTGGTCTCAGGTTCCCTAGTGGTCTGTGGAGAGAGAACGGGGTGGATGAACGTGAGGGTTAGTTTCGGGTTGGTTTTGTTTTATGGTCGGAGTTTGGGCTTTTTCCGGTGGCTGTGGTCGGAGGTAGCGTCGCGGGCCAGGGGGGATCGGAGCAGGGTGGCAAGGCGGAGACGATGGAGGTGGTGGCAGGGTCTGACATGAGGCGTGGCGTCGGAATTTTCCACATGAACGATTTCCGTTCATGCCCGGTTCCTGGCGCGCTGACGACGATCTGAGGGCTGGCGGTTCCGGCGTGGGGTCCAGGTGGATGGGCGGTTCGAATGGGGTGCTCGACCGGAGGTCCGGCGGCTCAGGGAGGCGGGGGTGGCGATTTGAAGTGGATGGGTTTCCACGGTGAAGAAAGGTCGGGTTTTGCTTAAGGGGAAGAGGGTTAACGCGTGGGTTCGATCCTCCCAGAATGACGTGGACAAAAGGACAGAAGAGTTAAGGTAATTATTAATTTAATTAATTAATTTAATTACCGTTAAATTATTCAAACTTTAAACGTACGTAACTTCGTCATACGTTAACGAAATTTAATGAAACAAGATGCGTTGGGATCGCAGGGACGAGACCTACGCGATGACACTAACTAGGAGTCAATCCGACACCGTTGAAAATTCAGCTATTTTTGAACGAATGGTTCAAATTAAAAGCGACAAACGCGTCAACCGTCGACCAGAACAAAATATGGTGAGTTAATTCTCACACCTTCTGGAATACTGTGATGTGGTAAAGTCACGGTAAATTATATTTTGCGGTTAACAGTTTAAATTGGCTGATTGGATGTGATGGATGCAAGTTGCTTGTTGTTGGTTGATGGTTGCAGTTAATTATATCCTGCCAATTGTTTAACTTGTATATTGTTATCAACTGACATCTGTGATGCAGAGAAGGACAGGTTGGAGGGATCCGACCGGATTCCTCAAATAAACTGTATTTTTGGTTGTTGTGCACATACATGAATTGTTTGCTTTGACTGACACCAAACCCTGTTGGTGTGTGATGGTTGAGTATATATATATTCACCGGTGTGGGTTTAAAATCAAACGACAGTGTTGATTTGTTAATTGGCAGTAAATGGCCTTAGTGGGTGGTTTTAACGTCGTTCGACTAATAAGTGAATTGACGTGTTCTTGAAGTTATCAATTTATTTATAACTGGATTATAGTTGTTAGTTATTTCATATAACTAATAAAAATAGGAATTATAAATAAATAGTTGAATCCAGTTATAAGGGAATTATTCAACTAGTTCAGACTAGTTGTAAAAGTAGAACCCAAGGGATTTACCGACAAGCTGGTAAAACAGAGTAATTGTTTTAAACAATAAAAAGGTGACTTTAATTAATTATGTGAATTAATTAATTTAGGAAAAAGGGAAATGACAGTGGGAATTCAGTTAATCGTTAACTGAAGTGTATGGTTGGTAAAACCACCGTTTCGAGTGGAATGGACAAAGGAAAATAAATATGGGTTAAGTATTCGTTAAAGTTTAACGAATAGTTTTGGATATTAGTTAATCTTCGATTAACTATAATCTAAAGAATTGGTTATTGTTAATAACCTTGATTTTTATCGAGTAAGTATAAACATGATAAAAATGCTACTTTGGGCCAAGATTTAAGTTAACCATATTTTGATATAATAGAGGTTAAAGCTAATTATTCTTTATTTTAAATGATAAAGTAGTAAATTCAATTAAATGCCAAGTAAGGATTTTATTAAAAGAATTTGTGAGTCCAAGTTTCAAACAAAATTGACAAATAGGAATTCAATTAACAAGCGTTAAATTTACGATGAGGTTGGGCCAAAAATGGCGACAAAAGTTTATCATAAGAAGGTTCAAAAAAAATGGAACCAAACTATTTGACGAGGGATTTAAAATTATAAACCAAAGGGTATAAATAAAAGAATATTTGCAGTTAAGGCGATGTTTTTAATGGGTATTACTTAAATAAAGGTATGAAGTGAAAAGGGTTTTTAACGAGAGTCAAATGTAAACAACGGTTTTAAACCAGCATTTGAAATCAAAAAGGGTTATTATTAAATGTCTAATTAGATGGAACCAAAATATTTGACCAATGATTTATATTATGAATCAAAAGGTCATGAGTGGAAGAATTGGTTAAAGTGTGTTGGGTAAATATGTACTTAATTAAGAAATTAAGTAGTGGAAGTCTTAAGCGGGGTTTCAAATGTAAGAAACGGTTTTTAAAACCAAATTTGAAACCCAGATAGTAAATAAGAGTTGAGAAGTGGTTAAGTTTCAAGCTGATATTATTCTGAGGTAAGAAAGTTGTCGACTAAGGTCTGAGAGGTAACTAAAATACCCCAACTTGGTTTGCTTCCCTATTATCAAGGAATAGTATTAGTTGGGAATAAGTGTAATGTTGAGATTGGTGTTATCCTATACGAGGAATATCAAACTATGATGCGAGGTTTTTGAAATCTAATAATATTACGATATTAGTTTCAAAGGGAATAAGGATGTGTTTTCAAATCATAGTAAACATTTGTTATTCAATTAGAATTGGTCAAATAAAATCAGAGTTAGTCAAACTTAGTTAATCAAGGAAAGTTTCCATTGCGTACGACTGCTAGCGTAATTCGCAGGGCTGCAGATAGCCTACGGCGGTCGGATGTTTCCTGAGGGAATCAGGCGTAACCATTGTGATCGCTGCGATCTAGAGTCGAGCGAATGGAGTTAAGTTGAGTATTAGTTAATCGATAAGAATAATCAAAGCAAGTTAGCTTGGTCAAGTTAAATGAGTCGAGTTAGTTAAGTAGAGTAAACCAATCAAAGTCAACCAATCAGAGTTAATCAGAATAAACTTGGTATATATATATATATATTAAAGAGGTCGGGTTGTGTTAAGTGTTGTATTACCAAACTGATTGTATTCACACTATTGTTATTCGATAGTTAAATCACCGACTGTCGAAATTGACCAATACGCTTGTTGGTATGGAAAGTTCGGGATCGAATTATATTCGAATACCATTCCAACCAACAATACGTGGAGAAGATAATTGAAGATGGAGCAATTGAAGACCGTGGATCTTCCTAAGCGGAGGGATTGCTTGACGAATATTCCCTGTGTTGCAACCAGAGTTATTCTGACGTGATCCAGTCGTGGTTGGAATCTACGGGTTGCAAGGACTTCTCGCTACTGATCCTTGGGAGTGATTCCTATATGTGATGCAGTAGGAGAGTGCCTTCGGTTCATCCTGTTCCTGGATGACTTATATGAACGGATGTCTGACAGAGTATTTCCATAAGGGTTTACATACGTTGATTTCTCCAAACGTACCATAGTTGATGGCGGAGAAATGGTTATTCTCTAGCCTGATAGCTAGAGTATGTTTGTGGACGTCAATCAAGTGTGATCTGGCGGATCTGACGATGTGGCATTCAAAGTGAATGATGACCAGATGTTCTAGAGATAAAGTTCTAGCCTCAAGCCTCATCAACCGGGAAATGACAAAAATCGGGCAGGCAGCATGGCTATGTGGGTCGCACCCATTAGGATGTATGATCACCTATCTAGAGAAATTCCTATTGCTTCTTTATCTATTCGATGCTGACCCTATTCGGGTGGCGGTTGCTGATCCCAACCGTCGGTGGTATACATTCGATACACTCAAGCGAAATGAGTGGTCGGTCATGTGTGGGCCGGGTTGCAAGACGTTCTTGTTGAACCCAGTGTATTCGCCTCTAGAGATACACGTGCGGAAGGTGGACCCATACCTTGTCAAGTTGGAATCCAATATCCAATAAGCGCCCGCGGTTTTCGATTATATACTATATATGGGGAGCGTGAGATGCAAGCGTTCCTCTAGATTACTAATTACTTGTAATTAGACATTATGATAATATCAGATCAAAGTATGATTTCAAACAAAATGGTTTGGGTTATAGTAAGGTAAAAACCGTCCGTGTTTATGTGTGGGCTGGTCTTACTATTATCCTTTTGTTTCGAAAGGGATTTCCAAAGTTAAACAGGTGTGTGTGTAATCAAGTGTGTGTGTTATGTGAATTTATCACTGATAGTATTCCAGACTGACCCGGTGTATTTTGTTTTAAATCAAATGTGCTCGGGTCAGACCGAGTATGTTCCAGGTTAGGTTTCGCAAATGGAGTTTCAGGAGCTGGAAGCAGGCGGCTTCACCGCTAGTTATTCAAAGTTATTATTCCGCTGTGACTGATGTATGTGTACTCTGATGATTGGTATGTATATACAGTTTTTGTATAAAGAGATTTGATATTATATTTTATTCGTTCCGCTGTGAGATTCTGATGTGCTCTTCTTCTTTCTTCTATTCTAATACTTCTTTCTTTCTATCCTCACCCTCTAAATTCTTTCTCATGACAATCTGGGGGTTCGATACTTGGGTTTTGGCAAGTGATACGAGTTTACGTATTGTTGTCGAGAACCCGATTGTCGTCCTTTTCCCCGGGTCGTTACAGCAACTGTAACAACCCGCATTCTACACATCGGAGGATCGTAGAATATTTATTTCTTTCTTATACGAAGTCGTATGGTCATGTAACTTTGGGATACGACTATTGGGGTCATTTCCCATGTTCATGGTTTTTGCTGATTTTTAAACGACCATTTTTCCCCTAGCTGGTACTGTTTTGGCCATAACTTTTGATTGGAAAGGAATTTTGACATGATACCACTTTCATTGGCTCCGGATGATGGTTTACCTTTCCGTAGAGTGGTCGCACTAGCCAAACGGACTCACCGTTTGGGAGATATGGCTGAAACAAGGTTTAGAAGGTGAAAAACAGCTTAACCGGGCCTAATTATGGTGATTAGCAAGAGGGCCCATGACCCATTTCGGGATTAGAGATGTATAGGGGCTGATTAGGGTTAGAAAACATTTCTTTCAGCTGCCACTTTCATTCTTGGAACCCTAGCAATGGCCTCCAACACCCAAATCAACTTCTAATCACTTTCTAATCAAGTTTTGGCTTAATCTACATCAAATCAAAGAAGATCTTCACCAAATCAGTATTAGAGCTGCTGTTAGACACCAGTATTCGCCCAAATCAGCGAGGTTTCAGTTCTGAAAATTTTATTTGTGGCCAAGTGAGTGATTAGCAGTGTTTTGACACTAATTACAGTTAATTAAGGGTAATTAGTAAAGATTAGCGAATTTATACACTAATAAATTCTGGAAAAATATTTATAAATTCGAAAATAATGTTTTAGACCTCTGTTAAAAATTTAGTTTGATTTGGTTAAGTTTTACTAATCATGTCATTAGTTTTTCCTAAACATGCTTAAGGGAAAATATGGGGTTTTGGGTATGCTTGATCCATTTTACATGCTATGATTATTGTTTTGGTGTTTGTGAATGATTATACGTGTTGCTATCACTGTATGGTATGCTTTGTGATTGTCTAAAAGTGATAGATTGGCCGAAAACGCCGTCGAATGGCGTAAAACAGTCGCTGGAAATTGCAGGAAATGTGCAGGGTTCCAAACCGGATCGGATCGGATTATGGGCTCGGATCGGATTAGTGGATCGGGAAAGGAGAATACGAACCGGATCGGAACTTGGCACTAGCTGAGTCTTGGCGAGAAGGAAGGCTATTCGCTTAGAGTTGGAGTTAGCAGGGGATCAGATCGGAGAGACCAAGGGGGGATCGGATCGGAGAGACCAAAGGGGATCGGAGCGGAAGAGAACGAGGAAGTGGATCGGACCATGACCAGGAACCCGAACCGAACCGATGGAGCAAGGGTACACCGAATGGAGCAAGGGTACACCGAATCGAACCAAGCTAGGAGGGGAGCACCGAACCAAACCAATGGAGCAAGAACCGAACCGATGTGGCATGAAGGACCCCATACACCAAACCGAATCGAATGACCAATTGTTTCAACTATCACGCGACGACTCTTTTGAAGACCAACTCCAATTCGACCAAAACCCGAGATGCAAAGGAAGTCCAAATGAGGAGCTTTGACTCAGGATTCAGTTGGGAACTAATGAGTGAGCTTCATGATTGGGCTTTGCTGCGGGACATGTGTTAAGGGGTTGTCGATGTCTGTAACTTTGAATCACTATGTGTAGGGAGTACGTGAACGGATTCAGGGCCACAGTGGCCTAGGTACGACTAAAGAGCTAATAGACCAATAAAGTGGGGTCATTTGTAAAGATTTGGTCATGACTCCATGTGGCAAGCTTGGTAGTAGCAGTAGTTGTACAAGTCGAACTCCGTCACTACTTCGATGGGTCTAGTGATTGACAGTGGTGGACATCGTATGCTTTACGCACTGAGTGAGAGATGTGAAGATGGTCGTTATGGTTGATTTGTTTGCCATCATTATGACATGCACACCCCCACCCCCGTTATCTTTACACCATCTGTTCAGTGGCAACTTAGAGTATCGTGCAGAATGTAGTGCTAACTCTTTGGTTGCAGGTCCAGGTTCAGGTATGGTTTAGTATACCTGTTATTGTTCTGTTTTACTGCTTATCGCTCATACCAGACTTTTTGTCTGACCCAGAGTTTTCTGTCTCTTCTTATTACTCTGGGTGCTCTCACAAGCAGACTAGAGACAGGTTAGCTGGGTATGCACGGGTAGTTGATCCGAAGACGAGCAGGAGGCTTCCACATATGATATATATAGTATTCTCCCAGTGTTGTTGAAGATCACTGCTTGGACATTAGTAGTGCATCTTCTACTTTAGCTTTCTTTTGTTTTAGAGACAGTAAATTTGGAAAGTTGAAATAAGATGTATTTGGATTTCCGCGGCTATGTTGGTTTAGTTTTCAGCTCATGCACTGTCTCGCCTGTTTAATGTCAAGATTATGTTATTATTATATTTTGTACCATGCGCTGTGGGACATTCTACAGGTTCCTTGTTAGTTCATTCTCTTCTTTCCTTTCTTTGGCGACCGTTCCATGCTAGTCGGGCATGTGTACAGCGCACCTTCGGAGGAAATGCAGGTTAGTGCGGGGCGGGCCGTCACACTTGGTATCAGAGCTCTAGGTTGCGTAGTTAACCTAGGGAAGTTATCAGGGAGAGATAGTATACCTATATGAGAGTGCATACCTGTGATTATTTTGGTTTTCAAAAGCTATATATATTATTAGTATAGCTAAGGATGAAGTCGAACTGCACTAGCACCGCTATGGAGATGGTTAATCGTTTTCTCTTTACAGATTGAACGATGAGCTGATATGTAAGAGGAGTCGGTAGAGGAGCCAATAATGGGAATGCTGCTGACATGTGGACGATGTTTACTGACCTCATGAGAGACATGCTTAGGGATGTGCAGAGGGCAGCTCCCAATGGTGGTAATGGTGGTGATCCAATAGTGCAGGCGCCTAGGGCTGATTTCGCCAAGCTGAATAAGGATTATACTAGTCTTGGTGGGAAGTCATTCCACGGAACGGAGTCGGCTACGGATGTTCAGGATTGGTTGGATAATTGCGAGTGTATCTTTGAAGATTTGGGTATCGAGGATGCGATGAAGAGAAGGCTAGCATCCCGTCAGCTGCAAGGACGGGCAATGAATTGGTGGAATGCTATAAAGGCAGCTACTCCCGAGGATTAGATTACTTGGGAGCAGTTTAAGGTTCGCTTTAGCGAGAATTTCATTCCAGCTGCCCAGAAGTCAGTGTTGTTTAAGAGATTCTTGGAACTCAAGCAGAATGCCAGAGCTGTCTCGGAGTATATTGCCGGATTTGACACTTTATTGAAGTATGGGTTATCTCTTATTGATACTGCCGAGAAGAAGAACGAGAAGTTCATAACTGGTTTGGATCAGTACTTAGGGGAAAGGCTTATTAACCGCATCGATGAGACTTTTGAATCGATTGTGGGGAAAGCATTGAGGTTAGAGAGTCTTTACCCTAAGCCGAAGACTGAAGTTGCATCTACAGAGGAGTCAAAGCCGCAAGCAAGTGGTGGAGGCAAGAATGGTTCTCAGAATAAGAGGAAGCAGAATCAGAATAGGGATGGCCAGAAAAAGAATAAGAAAGATGTTGAGTGCTTCAGTTGTGGTAAGAAGGGCCATTATGCTAGTAATTGTCGGGCAAGCCAGTGGATAGGTAGGGCTGAATACAACCCATATCCAACCCAACCCAACCCAACCCACCTAAACCCGACCCAACTCATCCTAGTTTGGGCCGGATATGGGTTACAATATGTAACCCATACTACATACGGGTCGGATTTGATATTTTGTTCAACCCAACCTTATTTTAACCCAACCCAACCCTATATTAAAAAACTAATTTAACATCAGCCTACTTAAAATTAGAATAGTATAATCCTAGAATAATGTTTATGTATTCTATAGTAAATATACAAAAAAACATATTTCATGTCAATCCAAACTAGATAGAATTTAGCAAATATATTTTAAAGTGCATTTCAACATATCTTAAAATGAAAAACTTGTTCTACTATGTAGTAAATTAATTTTATATGATGTGTTTTACAAAGAAATTTTAATAAAATATATCTTATAATGAATCGGTTATTTTTAAATGCATTATGCTAGCAAAAATCTGATATATTATGTTGAATATTTTAATACTACTTTTAAAAAAATTCTCTCTATTCTTATTTTTTATTATATTCAAGCTACCCAACCCAACCTTATTAAACCCGACCCAACCCATACTTTAATCCAACCCATATCCAACCTCATATAGGGTCGGATACAGGTTGAACTTCCTTAAACCCATACTTATGCGGGTCGGATGTAGTATTTGGTCCAAACCGACCCAACCCATATTTTGTGCAGCCCTACGGATAGGAAGTGCTTCAACTGTGGCCAAGTGGGACATCACAAGGACAAGTGTCCGCAACCCCCTAAAGAAAAGCAAATGGTGAAAGCTTATGCCCTTAATGCTATTCCTTCTTCGTCCAATGCCCCAACTGCGGCGGAGAAGGGAAAGAATGTTGTTATTCAAGGTATGCTTTCTGTTTATGATGTTCCTGTTAGAATTTTATTTGATACTGGGGCTTCCAGTTCTTTCATATCTAGTGACTTGGTAGATAGGTTGGGATTGGAGCCCGAGATTGTCGATAGACCTTTAATAGTGACGAACCCGATTGGTGGTTCGACTAACCTTAGCATGATTTGTCGTAATGTGGTCCTATCGAGTCATGGATGCATGTTTGTTTGTGATTGCTTTGTTTTGGGCTTTACTGGGTTTGGCATTATTTTGGGACTCGATTGGCTCCAAAGATACGGGGTGGTGGTAGACTGTGAGGGCTTTTTGGTGAAAGCTAGAGCGGATGATGGGCAGAGGGTAGTGTTTAGTGGTCTACCCGGTGATGGGGTAATGGCTAGTTTTCAAAATTCCCTCAACATCCCGTATAGTGAGTTGTCAGGGTTGCCCGTGGTTGGCCAGTATCCGGACGTCTTCGAGGAAGTGACCGGGTTTCCACCACACTGAGAGATTGAGTTCCATATTGATTTAGTGAAAGATGCCAGACTTATAGTGATGCCACTTCGTCGTATGGCACCAAGGGAGCAGCGAGAGCTCGAGGTGCAAGTCAGCGATCTTTTGAAGAAGGGATTTATCAGAAGGAGTGTTTCTGAATGGGGAGCACCAGTTGTGTTTTCTACCAAGGCCGATGGTTCCCTTCGTTTGTGTGTAGAGTACCGCGAGTTGAATAAAGTGACGAGGAAGAACAAGTGTCCTCTACCGCGGATAGATGATTTGTTTGTTCAATTGAGTGGCATGAGAGTATTTTCTCAGTTGGATCTCGGGCAAGTTTTCATCAGCTTAGAGTGGAAGCTGAGAGTATAACTAAAACGGCATTTCGGACGCCGTCTGGATTTTATGAGTGGTTGGTCATGCCATTCGGTTAACCAATGCCCCAGCATACTTTGTGGATCTTATGAATAGGGTATTCAGAGATCAGTTGAATAAGTTTGTCCTTGTGTTCGTGGATTATATTTTGGTATATTCGAGGACAGAGGAAGAACACAAGTAACATTTGAGGATAGTGATGGAGGTGTTGAGAAAACACCAGTTGAAAGCAAAACTCTCTAAGTGTCACTTCTGGAGGAGGGAAGTGAGATTCTTGGGCCATGTTGTTTCAGAGAATGGTATTGCTGTGGACCCTACGAAGGCGGCTATGGTGCAGGATTGGTCTACACCCAAGAATGCAACGGACGTAAGAAGTTTCTTGGGGTTAGCTGGATATTATCGTAAGTTTATCCAAGACTTCTCCAAGATAGAGGCACCATTGACCCAATTGACCAAGAAGAATCAAGCTTTTGTCTAGAATGAAAGGTGCGAGAACGCATTCAAGAGTCTAAAGGACAAGTTGGCATGTGCACTAGTGTTAGTCATTCCATAAAGAAATGAAGAGATGACGGTATATACAGATGCATGTGGTACCGGACTTGGTGCTGTATTGATGCAAGAAGGTAGGGTTGTAGCTTATGCAAGTCGGCAACTAAAACCGCATGAGAAAAGATACCCTACCCATGATTTGGAATTGGCAGCGATCGTGTTTGCATTGAAGATGTGGAGACATTATCTCTTGGGAGAAAGATTCGAGTTGTTTACCGATCATAAATCGTTAAAGTATCTTTTCTCCCAAAAGGATCTAAATCTCCGACAGCAAAGATGGTTAGTATTTTTGGCTTCCTATGACTTCGATATCGCATACACACCAGGAAATGACAATGCAGTAGCTGATACATTAAGTAGAAGACATGCCAGGTTAGGGGCTATGGTTCTTGAATCGAAGCAACTGGAGTACATCGCTGGGTATGATTTCAGACCAAAGTGCGAGTTGGATCCAGGAATGTTAGCAAGCTTGACGATCAAACCCACTTTGATTGAGCGGATTGGTTCCAGTCAGAGGAACGATCCTAACCTATTGGAAATCATCTCAAAGTTAAAGATGGGAATCGACGAAGAGATGAATAAGTATGAGCTTGATCGAGATGGATGGCTTAGAAAGAATGGAAGACTTGTTGTACCCAATGTCAATGAATTGAGAGATGAAATGCTTAGAGAATGTCATCACTCAAAACTGACTATACACCCCGGTGGTAACAAGATGTACCGAGACACGAAGCAGACCTACTACTGGGAAGGGATGAAAAGAGACATTGGGAAGTTTATATCCAAATGCATGACTACCAGCTAGTTAAAGCTGAGCAAAAGAAGCCTAGTGGTTTGTTACAACCATTAGAAATTCCAGAATGGAAATGGGAACAAGTGTCAATGGATTTCATTTATGGGTTACCAAGGACTAGATCGGGCCATGATAGCATTTGGGTGATTGTGGACCGATTGACCAAGAGTGCGAGATTTATACCCGTCAAGTCGAATAGGACGGCAGCTAAGTTAGCTGAACTATATGTAAAGTAGGTAGTGAGGTTTCATGGAATACCCAAAGGCCTTGTGAGTGACCGAGATCCGTTGTTCATTAGTGGATTTTGGAAAAGCTTACAAGAGGCGTTAGGATCAGAATTACATCTCAGTACCGCGTATCATCCTCAAACCGATGGTCAAACAGAGATGGTGAATCGTATATTAGAAGATCTCTTGAGAGCTTGTGTACTGGATTTTGGTGGATCATGGGATGACCATTTGCATCTAGTAGAGTTTGCATATAATAATAGTTATCAATCCAGTATCGGTATGGCTCCGTTTGAAGCATTGTACGGAAGACCGTGCAACTCACCGTCATGTTGGGTAGAAACTGGCGAGAAGTTTGTGCTTAGACCCGATGTGATAAGAGAAACTTCAGCTAAGATTAAGATTATCCAACAACGAATGAAGGCTGCCCAAGATAGGCAGAAAAGTTATGCTGATAAGGGGGGAAGAGAGTTGAAGTTCTCCATTGGCGACTTGGTGTTTTCAAGATTTCTCCGTTAAAGAGCCTGATACGATTTGGCAGGAGAGGCAAGTTAGCACCAAGATTTGTTGGTCCATTCCCAGTTCTTGAACAAATTGGGAATTTAGCATACAAAGTTGAATTACCAGAGAATATGGCAGGAGTTCACAACGTATTTCATGTTTCCCAGTTAAGGAAGTTCGTGCACGACCTAGATGTGACTATTTCACCTGATCAGTTGGATGATATCGAAGTTGAACACGAGGCGGTTGGGAATCGCAAGCCTATGCGTATTGTTGGGAACGATACGAAGTAACTTCAAAGGAAAGTGGTGAATCTAGTCAAAGATCAGTGGGGCGAGAATGAGAATGATTGTACTTGGGAGACAGAGGAGATCATTAGGAAGACGTATCCAGAACTCTTCGCCTGGTAAGATTTCAACTTCGATTTAGTCTTTCCGCATGCTAGAATAGCCTTGTTTGTTTGTTTTGCATGGTTGATTGTTGTATATGATTGGTAAGCATGCGGGATCCTTTTTATGTTTTGAGTTAAGGAATTTCGGGGAAGAAATTTCTTAAGGGGGGAGAATGTAACAACCCGCATTCTACGCAGCGGGGGATCGTAGAATATTTATTTCTTTCTTATACAAAGTCATATGGTCATGTAACTTTGGGATACGACTATTGGGGTCATTTCCCATGTTCATGATTTTTGCCGATTTATAAATGACCGTTTTGCCCCTAGCTGGTACTGTTTTGGCCATAACTTTTGATTGGAAAGGAATTTTGACCTGGAACCACTTCCATTGGCTCCGGATGATGGTTTACCTTTCCGTAGAGTGGTCACAATAGCAAAACGGACTCACTGTTTGGGAGATATGGCTGAAACAAGGTATAGAAGGTGAAAAACAGCTTAATTGGGCCTAATTAGGGTGATTAGCAAGAGGGCCCATGACCCATTTCGGGATTAGAGATGTATAGGGGCTGATTAGGGTTAGAAAACATTTCTTTCAGCTGCCACTTTCATTCTTGGAACCCTAGCAATGGCCTCCAACACCCAAATCAACTCCTAATCATTTTCTAATCAAGTTTTGGCTTAATCTACATCAAATCAAAGCATATCTTAACCAAATCAGTATTAGAGCTGCTGTTAGACACCAGTATTCGCCCAAATCAGCGAGGTTTCAGTTTTGAAATTTTATTTGTGGCCAAGGTGAGTGATTAGCAGTGTTTTGACACTAATTACAGTTAATTAAGGGTAATTAGTGAAGATTAGCGAATTTATACACTAATATATTCTGGAAAAATATTTATAAATTCGAAAATAATGTTTTAGACCTCTGTTAGAAATTTAGTTTGATTTGGTTAAGTTTTACTAATCATATCATTATTTTTTTCCTAAACATGCTTAAGGGAAAATATGGGGTTTTGGGTATGTCTGATTCATTTTACATGCCATGATTATTGTTTTGGTGTTTGTGAATGATTATACATGTTGCTATGACTATATGGTGTGCTTTGTGATTGTCTAGAAGTGATAGATTGGCCGAAAACGCCGTCGAATGGCGTAAAACAGTCGCTGGAAAGTTGCAGGAAATTTGCAGGGTTCCATGCCGGATCGGATCAAATTATGGGCTCAGATATGATTAGTGGATCGGGCAAGGAGAATACGAACCGGATCGGAACTTGGCACCAGCTGAGCCTTGGTGAGAAGTAAGGCCATCCACTTAGAGTTGGAGTTGGCAGGGGTTCGGATCGGAGAGACCAAAGGGGGATCGGATCGGAGAGACCAAAGGGGATCGGAGCGGAAGAGAATGAGGAAGTGGATCGGACCATGACCAGGAACCCGAACAGAACCGATGGAGCAAGGGTACACCGAACCGAACCGAGCTACGAGGGGAGCACCGAACCGAACCGATGGAGCAAGAACCGAACCGATGTGGCATGAAGGACCCCATACATCGAACCGAACCGAATGACCAAATGTTTCTACTATCACGCGACGACTCTTTTGAAGACCAACTCCAATTCGACCAAAACCCGAAATGCAAAGGAACTCCAAATGAGGAGCTTTGACTCAGGATCCAGTTGGGAACCAATGAGTGAGCTTCATGATTAGGCTTTGCTGTGGGACGTGTGCTAAGGGGTTGTCGATGTCTGTAACTTTGAATCACTATGTGTAGGGAGTACGTGAACGGATTCAGGGCCAAAGTGGCCTAGGTACGACTAAAGAGCTAATAGACCAATGAAGTAGGGTCATTTGTAAAGAGTTGGTCATGACTCCATGTGGCAAGCTTGATAGTAGCAGTAGTTATACAAGTCGAACTCCATCACTACTTCGATGAGTCTAGTGATTGACAGTGGTGGACATCGTATGCTTTACGCACTGAGTGAAAGATGTGAGGATGGTCGTTATGGTTGATTTGTTTGCCATCATTATGACATGTACACTCCCACCCCCGTTACCTTTACACCATCTGTTCAGTGGCATCTTAGAGTATCGTACAGCATGTAGTGCTAACTCTTTGGTTGCAGGTTCAGGTATGGTTTAGTATACCTGTTATTGTTCTGTTTAGCTGCTTATCACTCATACCAGACTTTTTTTCTGACCCAGATTTTTATGTCTCTTCTTATTACTCTGGGTGCTCTCACGAGCAGACTAGAGACAGGTCAGCTGGGTATGCACGGGTAGCTGATCCGGGGACGAGCAGGAGGCTTCCACGTATGATATATATATATATATAGTATTCTCCCTGTGTTGTTGAAGATCACTGCTTGGGCATCAGTAGTGCATCTTCTACTTTAGCTTTCTTTTGTTTTAGAGACAGTAAATTTGTAAAGTTGAAATAAACTGTATTTGGATTTCCGCTGCTATGTTGGTTTAGTTTTCAACTTATGCACTGTCTCGCCTGTTTTATGTCAAGATTATGTTATTATTATATTTTGTTCCATGCGCTGTGAGACATTCTACAGGTTCCTTGTTAGTTCATTCTCTTCTTTCCTTTCTTTGGCGATCGTTCCGTGCTAGTCGGGCATGTGTACAGCGCACCTTCGGAGGAAATGCAGGCTAGTGTGGGGCGGGCCGTCACAGCAACCCTCTAAAGAAAAGCAGATTATGAAAGCATATGCTCTTAATGTCGTTCCTTCTTTGTCGAATGCCCCAACCGCGACGGAGAAAGGAAGGAGTGTCGTCATTCAAGGTATGCTTTCTTTTTATGATATTCCTGTTCGAGTATTGTTTGATACCGGAGCTTCCCGTTCTTTCATATCTAGTGACCTGGTAGATAGGTTGGGATTGGAACCCGAGATAGTCGACAAACCTTTAGCGGTGACGAACCCGATTGGTGGTTCGACTAGCCTTAGCATGATTTGTCGTAATGTGGTCTTATCGAGTCATGGATGCATGTTTGTTTGTGATTGCTTTTTTTTTAGAGCAAACGGATATGTAGCGCGTGGCTACACAGCCGGTTAATTAATAGATAACAGTATATATCCATCTGACATACCCAGTTGGTGGTCCAAAATACAATCAACACAGAGTTTAAGACACATCATACAACACACATAGAGAGTAATGAGGATACAAGTACAAAAGCGATCAGAGCAAACTGTAAACCATCATAATTATACAAGTATTATGCTAAGAGGTAAGGCGGCATCATCAGTCATCACACGAGTTCCATACTAGTCTCTGTATCATTGCTGTCAACCGAAGTAGCTGGTGAAGAGGCCGCCGGCAGAGCAAACCGGAATGTATCAGCATGATTGGCTCCAGAACCTGATGAGGATGAATAAATATGAATGATATGGTGACAGATAGATATGATCGAATTAGCCTTGTTGTTAAAAATTCGTGCGTTTCTTTCTTTCCAAATACACCAACTATAAGCAGCCAGTAAGATATCAAGAGAAGGACTAGAATCAGATTCCCAATAGGCAAAAAAAGAAGATATGATGGGGATGCAACCAATTAAATGTGAACTCACTGCAGCCCAGATTGGGAAGGAAAATTCGCAGGAGAAGAAGAGATGGTGAATGGATTCAGAATGAGAATTACAGAAAGGGCAATTGGGATCGGGAGCGACGTTGCATTTGAAGAGTTTTTCTCTTGTTTGTGATTGCTTTGTTTTGGGCTTTACTGGGTTTGGCATTATTTTGGGAGTTGATTGGCTCCAAAGGTACGGGGTAGTGGTAAACTGTGAGGGCTTTTTAGTGACAGTTAGAGCGGATGATGGGCGGAGGGTAGCGTTTGGTGGTCTACCTAGTGATGGGGGTAATGGCTCATTTTCTAAATTCCCTCGACATCCCGCATAATGAGTTGTCAGATGTGCCCGTGGATGGCCAATATCCAGACGTCTTCGAGGAAGTGACTGGACTTCCACCACACCGAGAGATTGAGTTTCGTATTGATTTAGTGAAAGATGCCAGGCCTATAGTGATGCCACTTTGTCGTATAGCGCCAAGGGAGTAGCGACAGCTCGGGGTGCAAGTAAGCAATCTTTTGAATAAGGGATTTATCCGAAAAAGTGTCTCCGAGTGGGGAGCACCAGTTGTATTTGCTACCAAGGCAGAAGTTCCCTTCGATTGTGTGAGGACTACCGCGAGTTGAATAAGGTGACGAGGAAGAATAAGTATCCTCTACCACGGATAGATGATTTGTTTGATCGGTTAAGTGGCGCAAGAGTGTTCTCCTAGTCGGATCTCGCGACAGGTTTTCATCAGCTTAGGGTAGAAGCTGAGAGTATAGCTAAAATGGCCTTTCAGACGCCGTCTAGATTCTTTGAGTGGTTGGTCATGCCATTCGGGTTGACCAATGCACCAACATATTTTATGGATCTTATGAATAGTGTATTCCGAGATCAATTGAATAAGTTTGTTCTTGTGTTCGTGGACAACATACTTGTCTACTCGAGAACAGAGGAAGAACACAAGGAACATTTGAAGATAGTGATGGAGGTGTTGAGTAAACATCAATTGAAAGAAAAGTTTTCTAAGTGTCACTTCTGGAGTAGGGAAGTGAGAATCTTGGGCCATGTTGTTTCAGAAAATGGTATTGCTATGGACCCTGTAAAGGTGGCTACGGTACAAGATTGGTCTACGCCCAAGAATGCAATAGACGTAAGAAGTTTCTTGGGATTGGCTGGATATTACCGTAAGTTTATCCAAGACTTCTCCAAGATAGCAGCACCGTTGACTCAGTTGACCAAGAAAAAACAAACTTTTGTTTGGGTTGAAAAGTGCGAGAATGCATTCAAGAGTCTAAAGGAAAAGTTGACATGTGCACGAGTGTTAGTCATTCCTAAAGGGAATGAAGAGATGACGGTATACACAGATGCCTATGGTACTATGCTAGGAGTTGTATTAATGCAAGGAGGTGGGGTTGTAGCTTATGCTAGTCGGCAACTAAAACCGCATGAGAAAAGATATCCTACGCATGATTTGGAATTGGCAGTGATCGTATTCGCATTGAAGATGTGGAGACATTATCTCTTGGGAGAAAGATTCGAGTTGTTTACCGATCATAAATCCTTAAAGTATCGTTTCTCTCAGAAGGATCTAAATCTTCGATAGCAAAGACGGTTAGAATTCTTGGCTTCCTACGATTTCGATATCGCATATACACCAGGAAAGGGAAATGCGGTAGCTGATGCAATGAGTAGAAGACATGCCAGTTTAGGGGATATGTTTCTTGAATGGAAGCAACTAGAATACATCGCCGGATATGATTTCAGACCAAAGTGTGAATTGGATCCAGAAGTATTAGCAAGTTTGACGATCATACCCACTTTAATTGAGCTGATTGGTTCCAGTTAGAGAGACGATCCTAACCTATTGGAAATCATCTCCAAGTTAGAGATGGGTACCGACGAGGAGATGAACAAGTATGGACTTGATCGAGATGGATGGCTTAGAAAGAATGGAAGAATAGTTGTGCCCAATGTCAATGGATCGAGGGATGAAGTGCTTAGAGAATGTCATCACTCGAAACTGACCATCCATCCCGGTGGTAACAAAATGTATTGAGATATGAGGCAGACCTACTTCTAGGAAGGGAAGAAAAGAGACGTTGGGAAGTTTATATCCAAATGCATGAATTGCCAGCTAGTTAAAGTTGAGCAAAAGAAGCCTAGTAGGTTGTTGCAACCATTAGAAATTCCAGAATGGAAATGGGAACAAGTCTCAATGGATTTCATTAATGGGTTACCAAGAACTAGATCGGGCCATGATAGCATTTGGGTGATTGTGAACCGATTGACTAAGAGTGCAAGGTTTATACCTGTCAAGTCGAATAGAACAGCAGCTAAGTTAGCGGAACTATATATGAAGTGGGTAGTGAGATTTCATGGAGTACCTAAAAGCATTGTGAGTGACCGAGACCCATTGTTTACTAGTGGATTTTGAAAGAGCTTACAAGAAGCTCTAGGGTCAAAACTATATCTCAGTACCGCGTATCATCCTCAAACTGATGGTCAAACGAAGAAGGTAAATCATATATTAGAAGATCTCTTGAGAGCTTGCATATTGGATTTTGGTGGATCATGGGGTGGCCATTCGCATCTAGTAGAGTTTGCATATAATAATAGTTATCAGCCCAGTATTGGTATGGCTCCATATGAAGCTTTGTACGGAAGACCGTGCAACTCACCGTCATATTGGTTAGAAACCGGTGAGAAATTTGTGCTTGAGCCAGATGTGATAAGAGAAACCTCATATAAGATCAAGGTTATCCGACAACGAATGAAGGCTGCCCAAGATAGGCAGAAGAGTTATGCTGATAAGAGGAGAAGAGATTTAAAATTCTTCATTGGTGACTTGGTGTTTGTCAATATTTCTCTATTAAAGAGCGTGATACGATTTGGTAGGAGAGGCAAGTTAACACCAAGATTTGTTGGTCCATTCCCAATCCTCGAGCAAGTTGGGAATTTGGAATATAAAGATGAGTTGCCGCATAAGATGGCGGGAGTTCATAACGTATTTCATGTTTCCCAGTTAGGGAAATTCGTGCACGACCCCAATATGACTATTTCACCTGATCAATTGGATGATATCGAAGTAAAACCCGAGGCGGTTGGGAACCGCAAGCCGATTCGTATTGTCGAGCACAATACGAAGCAGCTTCGAAGGAAAGCGGTGGATCTAGTCAAAGTTCAGTGGGGCGAGAATGAGAATGACTGTACTTGGGAGACAGAGGAGAGCATTAGGAAGATGTATCCAGAACTCTATGACTGGTAAGATTTTAATTGCAATTTAGTTTTCCGCATGCTATGATAGACTTGTTTGTTGCTTTGTATGTCTGATTGTTATGAGTGGTTGGTAGGCATGCAGAATCATTTACTTGTTTCTTAGTTAAGGAATTTCGGGGGCGAAATTTCTTAAACAGGAAAGAATGTAACGACCTGCATTCTACACATTAGGGGATCGTAGAATAATTATTTCTTTCTCATGCAAATTCGTATAGCCATGTAACTTTAGAGACGACTATTGGGGTCATTTCCCATGTTCATGATTTTTTCTAATTTTTAAATGACCGTTTTGCCCCTAGCTGATCTTGTTTGGGCCATAACTTTTGATTGATAAGGAGTTTTGACCTGAAACCACTTCCATTAGATCCGGATGATGGTCTATCTTTCCGTAGAGTGGTCACATTAGCAAAACGGACTCATCGTTTGGTAGATATGGCTGAAACAAGGTTTAGAAGGTGAAAAACAGCTTAACTGGGCCTAATTAGAGCGACTAGCAAGACGGCCCATAACCCATTTTGGGATTTGGATTATAGGGAGGTTGAGAACAGTAGGAAAACGATCTATTTTCATTTTATCAACCGCCTAAAAACATTACCCTAACCCTAACAATGGCCTCCAACACCCAAATCACCTTCTAATCACCATTTAATTAAGTTTTAGCCTAATCTACATCTAATCAAGGCAAATTAGCATCAAATTGGGAATAGAGCTGCTTGTTGCATAGAGACTCAACCCAAATCAGATATATTTTCAGATCTAAGTTTTATTTGTGGCTAAGGTGAATGATTTGCATTGTTTTTCACTAATTACGGCTAATTAGGGGTGATTAGTGATAATTAGCGAAATTATAAATTAGAAAAATCTGGAAAATTTTGTAAAATTCTAAAGTATTATTTTACGGCTCTGATAAAAATTTGGGTCAATTTGGACATGTTTTGCTAACTGTATGCTTAAACCATGATTAAGGGGATTAAGGGAAAAACTGTAATGACCCGTATTCTATGCATCATAGGATCGTAGAATATTTCTTTCTTTCACATACGAAGTCGTATGGTCATGTAACTTTGGGAGACGACTATTGGGGTCATTTCCCATGTTCATGATTTTTGTCGATTTTTAAATGACCATTTTACCCCTAGTTGGTACTGTTTTGGCCATAACTTTTGATTGGAAAGGAATTTTGATCCGAAACCACTTCCATTGGCTCCGGATGATGGTTTACAACTCCGTCGAGTGGTCACAATAGCCAAACGGACTCACCGTTTGGGAGATATGGCTGAAACAAGTTTCAAATGGTGAAAAAACAGCTTAATTGGGCTTAACCGGGTAATTAGCAGCTAAGCCCAAAGGGGATTTCGGGATTGGAGATGTATAAGGGCTGATTAGGGTTAGAAAACATTTCTTTCAACCGCCACTTTCATTCTTGGAACCCTAGCAATGGCCTCCAACACCCAAATCACCTTCTAATCACTTTCTAATCAAGTTTTGGCTTAATCTACATCAAATTAAGGAGAGAAAACACGAAAGCAAGATTAGAGCTGCTGTTAGACGTTAGAATTCACCCAAATCAGCGAGGTTTCAGTTCTGAGAATTTTATTTGTGGCCAAGGTGAGTGATTTGCATACTTTTTGCACTAATTACGGTTAATTAAGGGTAATTAGTGAAGATTAGCGAATTTATACACTAATAAATTCTGGAAAAATATCTATAAATTCGAAAATAATATTTTATGCTTCTAGTAGAAATTTTGTTTAATTTGGTTAAGTTTTGTTAACCCTATGATTAGTTTTGCTTAAACATGCTTAAGGGAAAATATGGGGTTTTGGGTATATTTGATCCATTTTGACATGTAAATTCATTGTTTTGGTGTTTGTGGTTAGTTTGCTATGTTGTTATGACTGTATGATATGCTTGGTGATTGATTTTAATAGTTAGAATGGTTGAAAACGTCGTCGAATGGCGTAAAATACTTGCTGGAAAAGTTGCAGGAAAAGTGCAGGTTCTGGACCGGATCGGATATGGGGGCTCGGATCGGATAAGTTGAACTGGGCAAGGGATTCGATCGGATCGGAACTTGATACTTGAGAAAACTGGCAAAAAGGAAGGCCACGCTAATTGAACTGGGATCGGATCGGATAAAGGAGGAGAGATCGGATCAGAGCAAGTGAAGAACGAGGGAGATGATCGGAACGGAAGCACGGACTGGATGGGAGATGGCAACCCGACCCGACCCGAAGTGGGACACCCGACCCGAACTGATGCAACGCTGTGGATCCGAACTGAACCGCTACAGGAGAAGACTACGAACCAAACCAACTCAAAGCAGAGGACCCGATCCGAACCGATGGCTAGAAGGGGAAATCCGACCCGACCTAGTGTTGACCAATAACCCGAGATGCAAAGGCAGTCCAATATGGGAAGTTAGGGCTCAGGATCCAGTTGGGAACCGATGAGTTCACTTCATGTTTGGGCTTTGCCACGGGACGTGTGCCAAGGGGCAGTCTATGACTTTGGATCACTATGTATGGGAGGTACGTGAACGGATTCAGGCCCACAGTGGTCTAGGTACGACTAAAGGGCTATAGACCAATGAAGTAGGGTCATTTGTAAGGGTTTGGTCATGACTCCATGTGGTAAGCTTGGTAGTAGCAGTAGTTGTACAAGTTGAACTCCGTCACTACTTCGATGGGTCTAGTGGTTGACAGTGGTGGACATCGTATGCTTTACGCACTGAGTGAGAGATGTGAGGATGGTTGCTATGGTTGATTTGTTTGCCTTCATTATGAGATACACACCCCACCCCCGTATTCTTTACACTATTTATTATGGCACCTTAGAGTATTGTACGGTATGTGGTACTAACTCTTTGGTTGCAGGTCCAGGTTCAGGTACGATTTAGTATACCTGTTATTGTTCTGTTTAGATGCTTATCGCTCATACCAGGCTTTATGTCTGACCCAGAGTTTTATGTCTCCTCTTATTACTATGGGTGCTCACACGAGCAGACTAGAGACAGGTTAGCTGGTGATGCACGGGTAGATGATACGGAGACAAGCAGGAGGCTTCCACGTATGATATATATGTATATAGTATTCTCCCTGTGTTGTTGAAGATCACTGCTTGGGCATTAGTAGTGCATCTTCTACTTTAGCTTTCTTTTGTTTTAGAGACAGTAAATCTGGAAGGTTGTAATAAGCTGTATTTTGGATTTCCGCTGCTCTGATGCTGATGTTGGTTTCAGTTATCAGCTTATACACTATATCACCTTTTTATGTCAAGTATGTTATTATTATATTTTATTCCATGCGCTGTAAGACATTCTACAGGTTCCTCGTTAGTTAATTCCCTTCTTTCCTTTCTTCTGACGACCCGTTCCTGCTAACTGGACATGTGTACAACGCACTTTTGGAGTAATGTCGGTTGGTGCGAGGCGGGCCGTCACACTTGGTTTCAGAGCTCTAGGTTGCGTAGTTAACCTAGGGAAATTATCAGGGAGGTATAATATACGTATACGAGAGAGCGTATTTGTGATTACTTTGGTTTTCAAAAGCTATATATATATATATATGCTATTAGTAGTACAAGGGTGAAGTGATACAGCACTAGTACCACTATGGGGTCGTTAATCGTTTCCTTTTACAGATTGACGATGAGCCGATATGCTAGGGGTGCTAGTAGGGGAGCCAATAATGGGAATGCTGCTGACATGAGGATGATGTTTACTGACCTCATGAGAGAGATGCTTAGGGATGTGCAGAGGGCAGCTCCCAATGGTGGTAATGGTGGTGGTCCAATAGTGCAGGCGCCTAGGGTCGATTTCGCCAAGCTGAATAAGGATTATACTAGCCTTGGTGGGAAGTCGTTCCACGGAACGGAGCCAGCCATGGTTGTTCAGGATTGGTTGGATAGTTGCGAACGTATCTTCGAGGATTTGGGTATCGAGGATGCAATGAAGAGAAAGCTAGCATCCTATCAGCTGCAAGGGTGGGCAATGAATTGGTGGAATGCTATAAAGGCAGCTACTCCCGAAGATCAGATTACTTGGGATCAGTTTAAGGCTCGCTTTAGCGAGAAGTTCATTCCAGCTGCCCAGAAGTCAGTTCTGTTTAAGAAATTCTTGGAGCTCAAGCAGAATGGCAGAGCTGTCTCGGAGTATATTGCTGAATTCGACACTTTGTCGAAGTATGGGTTATCTCTTATTGATACTGCTGAGAAGAAGAATGAGAAATTCATAACTGGTTTGGACCTGTACTTGGGGGAAAGGCTCAGTAACCACATCGATGAGACGTTTGAATCGATTGTGGGGAAAGCATTGAGATCAGAAAGTCTCTACCCTAAGCCGAAGACTGAGGTTGCATCTGCAGAAGAGCCAAAACCACAAGCAAGTGGTGGAGGCAAGGGTGGTTCCCAGAATAAGAGAAAGCAGAGTCAGACTAAGGATGGTTAGAAGAAAAAGAATAAGCAAGATGTTGAGTGCTTCAGCTATGGTAAGAAGGGCCATTATGCTAGCAATTGTCGGGCCAAGCCGGCAGATAGGAAGTGCTTCAACTGTGGCCAAATGGGACATCACAAGGACAAGTGTCTGCAACCACCTAAAGAAAAGCAAATGGTGAAAGCATATGCCCTTAATGCTATTCCTTCTTTGTCCAATGCCCCAACTGCGGCGGAGAAGGGAAAGAATGTTGTTATTCAAGGTATGCTTTCTGTTTATGATGTTCCTGTTAGAGTTTTATTTGATACTGGGGCTTCCAGTTCTTTCATATCTAGTGACCTGGTAAATAGGTTGGGATTGGAGCCCGAGATTGTCGATAGACCTTTAGTGGTGACGAACCCAATTGGTGGTTCGACTAGCCTTAGCATGATTTGTCGTAATGTGGTCTTATCGAGTCATGGATGCATGTTTGTTTGTGATTGCTTTGTTTTGGGCTTTACTGGGTTTGGCATTATTTTGGGAGTAGATTGGCTCCAAAGATACGGGGTGGTGGTAGACTGTGAGGGCTTTTTGGTGACAGCTAGAGTGGATGATGGGCGGAGGATAGTGTTTGGTGGTCTACCCAGTGAGGGCGTATTGGCTAGTTTTCTAAACTCCCTCGACATTCCGCATAGTGAGTTGTCAGGTTTGCCCCTGGTTGGCCAGTATCCGGATGTTTTCGAAGAATGACCGGGCTTCCACCACATCGAGAGATTGAGTTCCGCATTGATTTGGTAAAAGATGCCAGACCTATAGTGATGCCACTTCGTCGTATGGCACCAAGGGAGCAGCGAGAGCTCGAGGTGCAAGTCAGCGATCTTTTGAAGAAGGGATTTATCAGAAGGAGTGTTTCTGAATGGGGAGCACCAGTTGTGTTTGCTACCAAGGCGGATGGTTCCCTTCGTTTGTGTGTAGACTACCGCGAGTTGAATAAAGTGACGAGGAAGAACAAGTATCCTCTACCGCCGATAGACGATTTGTTCGATTAGTTGAGCGGCGCGAGAGTATTTTCTCAGTTGGATCTCGCGACAGGTTTTCATTAGCTTAGAGTGGAAGCTGAGAGTATAGCTAAAACGACATTTCGGACGTCGTCTGGGTTTTATGAGTGGTTGGTCATGCCATTCGGGCTGACCAATGCCCCAGCATATTTTGTGGATCTTATGAATAGGGTATTCAGAGATCAGTTGAATAAGTTTATCCTTGTGTTCGTTGATGATATTTTGGTCTATTCGAGGACAGAGGAAGAACACAAGGAACATTTAAGAATAGTGATGGAGTTGCTGAGAAAACACCAATTGAAAGCAAAGTTTTCTAAGTGTCACTTCTGGAGGAGGGAAGTGAGGTTCTTGGGTCATGTTGTTTCCGAGAATGGTATTGCCGTGGACCCTGCGAAGGTGGCTACGGTACAGGATTGGCCTACGCCCAAGAATGCAATAGATGTAAGAAGTTTCTTGGGGTTAGCTGGATATTATCGTAAGTTTATCCAAGGCTTCTCCAAGATAGCAGCACCGTTGACTCAGTTGACTAAGAAGAATCGAGCTTTTGTCTGGGATGAAAGGTGTGAGAATGCATTTAAGAGTCTAAAGGACAAGTTGACATGTGCACCAGTGTTAGTCATTCCTAAGGGGAATGAAGAGATGACGGTATACACGGATGCTTGTGGTACCGGACTAGGTGATGTATTGATGCAAGGCAGTAGGGTTGTAGCTTATGCAAGTCGGCAATTGAAACCGCATGAGAGAAGATACCCTACCCATGATTTGGAATTAGCACGATCGTGTTTGCGCTAAAGATGTGAAGACATTATCTCTTGGGAGAAAGATTTGAGTTGTTTACCGATCACAAATCGTTAAAGTATCTCTTCTCTCAGAAAGATCTGAATCTCCGTCAGCAGAGATGGTTAGAGTTCTTGGCCTCGTATGATTTTGATATCGCATACACACCTGGGAAAGGTAATGCGGTAGCCGATGCCTTGAGTAGGAGACATGCCAGTTTAGGGGCTATGTTTCTAGTATGGAAGCAACTGGAGTACATCGCTGGGTATGATTTCAGACCAAAGTGTGAATTGGATCCAGAAATGTTAGCATGTTTGACGATTAGACCCACTTTGATTGAGTAGATCGGCTCTAGTCAGAAGGACGATCCTAACCTATTGGAAATCATCTCCAAGTTAGAGATGGGTATCGATGAGGAGATGAACAAGTATGGGCTTGATCGAGATGGATGGCTTAGAAAGAATGGAAAGCTTGTTGTACCCAATGTCAATGGATTGAGAGATGAAGTGCTTAGAGAATGTCATCACTCGAAACTGACTATACACCCCGGTGGTAATAAGATGTATCGAGATATGAAGCAGACCCACTACTGGGAAGGGATGAAAAGAGACATTGGGAGGTTTATATCCAAATGCATGAATTGCCAGCTAGTTAAAGCCGAGCAAAAGAAGCCTAGTGGGTTGTTGCAACCATTAGAAATTCCCGAATGGAAACGGGAGCAAGTCTCGATGGATTTCATCGATGGTTTACCAAGGACTAGATCGGGCCATGATAGCATTTGGGTAATCGTGGATCGATTGACTAAGAGTGCAAGATTTATACCAGTCAAATCGACCAGAACGGCAGCTAAGTTAGCAGAATTGTATATGAAGTGGGTAGTGAGATTTCATGGAGTACCTAAAAGCATTGTGAGTGACCGAGACCCGTTGTTCACTAGTGGGTTTTGGAAGAGCTTACAAGAGGCTCTAGGGTCAGAATTACATCTCAGTACCGCATATCATCCTCAGACCGACGGTCAGACGGAGAGAGTGAATCGTATATTGGAAGACCACTTGAGAGCATGTATATTGGATTTTGGTGGATCATGGGATGACCATCTGCATCTAGTAGAGTTTGCATATAATAATAGCTACCAATCCAGTATCGGTATGGCTCCGTATGAAGCTTTGTATGGAAGACCGTGCAACTCACCATCATGTTGGATAGAGACTGGCGAGAAGTTTATGCTTGGACCTGATGTGGTGAGGGAAACTTCAGATAAGATTAAGATCATTCAACAACGAATGAAAGCTGCCCAAGATAGGCAGAATAGTTATGCTGATAAGAGGAGAAGAGACTTAAAATTCTCCGTTGGTGACTTGGTGTTTGTCAAGATATCTCCGTTGAAGAGCGTGATACGATTTGGCAGGAGAGGCAAGTTGGCACCAAGATTTGTTGACCCATTCCCTGTTCTTGAGCCAGTCGGGGGATTGGCATATAGAGTTGGCTTACCAGAGAAGATGGCGGGAGTTCACAATGTATTTCATGTTTCCCAACTAAGGAAGTTCGTTCACGACCCAGATATGACTATTTCACCTGATCAGTTAGAGGACTTCGAAGTAGAACCCGAGGCGGTTGGGAACCGCAAGCCGGCCGTATTGTCGAGTACGACATGAAGCAACTTCGAAGGAAGGCGGTGAAGCTAGTCAAGGTTCAGTGGGGCGAGAACGAGAATGACTGTACTTGGGAGACAGAGGAGAGTATTAGAAAGATGTATCCAAAACTCTTCGCCTGGTAAGATTTTAACTTCGATTTAGTTTTCTGCATGCTAGGATAGGCTTGTTTGCTTGTTTTGCATGTTTGATTGTTGTATGTGGTCGTAAGGCATGCGGGATTCTTTGTATGTTTTGGGTTAAGGAATTTCGGGGACGAAATTTCTTAGGGGGGGGGGAGTGTAACGACCCGTATTCTACGCATCATAGGATCGTAGAATATTTATTTCTTTCACATACAGAGTCGTATGGTCATGTAACTTTGGGAGACGACTATTGGGGTCATTTCCCATGTACATGATTTTTGTCGATTTTTAAATGACCATTTTACCTCTAGTTGGTACTGTTTTGGCCATAACTTTTGACTGGAAAGGAATTTTGACCCGAAACCACTTCCATTGGCTCCGGATGATGGTTTACAATTCCGTAGAGTGGTCACATTAGCCAAACGGACTCACCGTATGGGAGATATGGCTGAAACAAATTTCAGATGGTGAAAAAACAGCTTAATTGGGCTTAACTGGGTAATTAGAAGCTAAGCCCAAAGGGGATTTCGGGATTGGAGATGTATAGGGGCTGATTAGGGTTAGAAAATATTTCTTTCAGCCGCCACTTTCATTCTTGGAACCCTAGCAATGGCCTCCAACACCCAAATCACCTTCTAATCACATTCTAATCAAGTTTTGGCTTAATCTACATCAAATTAAGGAGAGAAAAAACGAAAGCAAGATTAGAGCTGTTGTTAGACTTTAGAATTCACCCAAATCAGCGAGGTTTCAGTTCTGAGAATTTTATTTGTGGCCAAGGTGAGTGATTTGCATAGTTTTTGCACTAATTACGGTTAATTAAGGGTAATTAGTGAAGATTAGCGAATTTATACACTAATAAATTCTGGAAAAATATCTATAAATTCGAAAATAATATTTTATGCCTCTGGTAGAAATTTGGTTAAGTTTTGTTAACCCTATGATTAGTTTTGGTTAAACATGCTTAAGGGAAAATATGGGGTTTTGGGTATATTTGATCCATTTTGACATGTAAATTCATTGTTTTGGTGTTTGTAGTTAGTTTGCTATGTTGCTATGACTGTATGATATGCTTGGTGATTGATTTTAATAGTTAGAATGGTCGAAAACGTCGTCGAATGGCGTAAAACACTTGCTGGAAAAGTTGCAGGAAAAGTGCAGGTTCTGGACCGGATCGGATCTGATATGGGGGCTCGGATCGGATAAGTTGAACTGGGCAAGGGATTCGATCGGATCGGAATTTGATACTTGATAAAACTGGCAAAAAGGAAGGCCATGCTAATTGAACTGGGATCGGATCGGATAAAGGAGGAGAGATCGGATCGGAGCATGTGAAGAACAAGGGAGCTGATCGGAGCGGAAGCACGGACTGGATGGGAGATGGCAACCCGACCTGACCCGAAGTGGGACACCCGACCCGAACTGATGCAACGCTGTGGATCCGAACCAAACCGCTATAGGAGAAGACTACGAACCGAACCAACTCAAAGTAGAGGACCCGATCCGAACCGATGGCTAGAAGGGGAAATCCGACCCGACCCAGTGTTGACCAATAACCCGAGATGCAAAGGCAGTCCAATATGGGAAGTTAGGGCTCAGGATCCAGTTAGGGACCGATGAGTTCACTTCATGTTTGGGCTTTGCTGCGGGACGTGTGCCAAGGGGCAGTCGATGTCTATGACCTTGGATCACTATGTATGGGAGGTACGTGAACGGATTCAGGGCCACAGTGGCCTATGTACGACTAAAGGGATATAGACCAATGAAGTGGGGTCATTTGTAAGGGTTTGGTCATGACTCCATGTGGTAAGCTTGGTAGTAGCAGTAGCTGTACAAGTTGAAATCCGTCACTACTTCGATGGGTCTAGTGGTTGACAGTGGTGAACATCGTATGCTTTACGCACTGAGTGAGAGATGTGAGGATGGTTGCTATGGTTGATTTGTTTGCCTTCATTATGACATACACACCCCACCCCCGTATTCTTTACACTATTTATTATGGCACCTTAGAGTATTGTACGGTATGTGGTACTAACTCTTTGGTTGTAGGTCCAGGTTCAGGTATGGTTTAGTGTACCTGTTATTGTTCTGTTTAGATGCTTATAGCTCATACCAGGCTTTATGTATGACCCAGAGTTTTATGTCTCCTCTTATTACTCTGGGTGCTCACACGAGCAGACTAGAGACAGGTTAGCTGGTGATGCACGGGTAGATGATCCGGAGACGAGCAGGAGGCTTCCACGTATGATATATATGTATATAGTATTCTCCCTGTGTTGTTGAAGATCACTGCTTGGGCATTAGTAGTGCATCTTCTACTTTAGCTTTCTTTTGTTTTAGAGACAGTAAATTTGGAAGGTTGTAATAAGCTGTATTTTGGATTTCCGCTGCTCTGATGTTGATGTTGGTTTTAGTTATCAGCTTATACATTGTCTCACATTTTTATGTCAAGTATGTTATTATTATATTTTATTCCATGCGCTGTAAGACATTCTACAGGTTCCTCGTTAGTTAATTCCCTTCTTTCCTTTCTTCCGACGACCCGTTCCGTGCTAACTGGACATGTGTACAACGCACTTTTGGAGTAATGTCGGTTGATGCGAGGCGGGCCGTCACAAAAACCATGGGTTTTGGGTATGTTTAATCCAAAATAATTCATATGATTGATGTTTGGATGTTTATGGTCGATTATATTTGTTGTTATTATTGTTTGGAATGTTAAGTAATTCTGTAGGAAAGTTAGAATGATTGAAAACGCCATCGTATAGTGAAAATGGACGAGATTAGCTCGTTGGAAAAGAAACTACAGGGTTTCGGATCGGATCAGAGGATGAGTACCGAACCTAACCGAAGCTTGGCACTGGAGAAAGTAAGGTAAAAGGAAGGCCACACTAACTGAATTGGAGCAGGGGATCGGATTGAAGATAGAGAGGAGGATCGGACCGGAGTCCGGACATTTCGAACCGAACCGAAGGCAAGAGGTGAAGGACTGAACCGAGGATTCGAACGCCATACCTGAACCGAGCCGAAGAGATGAACCCGAACTGAACCGAACTATGGACTTGGGCATCATATATTCGAACCGCACCATGGGAAGGAAGCCAGACCGAACCGAGGGAAGGAATCCGAACCGAACCAGACATGTACTCCTATGCGACGACTCTTTGAAGACCTACTCCAATTCGACTAGAACCTGAGATGCAAAGGGAGTTCAAATGGGGAGTTAGAACTCAGGCTCCAGATGGGGACCAACGAGTTAACTTCATGATTGGACTTTGCTGCGGGACGTGTGCAAAGGGGTTATCGACGTCCATAACTTTGATTCACCACAAAGACGGATGTTAGGCTACGGATCAGTGTAGTGAAGTCATCATGGCTTCATGGGGCAGAGTGATCGTAGCAAGGCTATGAGCCAGTGCAGTCGAGTTGTTATGACTCCATGGGGCAGAGTGGACATAGCAAGGAGTAGTGGCTATGGATCAGTGGAGTGGAGTCGCCATGACTCCATGGGGCAGAGTGATCATGGCAAGGATTTGGGTGATCAAAGCGGTGGATATCGTATGCTTTACGCACTGAGTGAGAGATGTGAGGATGGTTGCTATGCTTGATTTTTTGCCATCACTATGACATACACACCCCCTTCCCCTATATCTTGACACTTTATGTTAATGTTACCTTAGAGTATTGTACATGTTGTTGTGATGACTTTTTGGTTGCAGGTCCAGGTTCAGGTATGGTTTAGTATACCTGTTATTGTTCTGTTTTGCTGCTTATCGCTCATACCAGACTTTTGTCTGACCCAGAGTTTTATGTCTCTTCTTATTACTCTGGGTGCTCTTAAACGAGCAGACTAGAGACAGGTCAGGTGATTATGCACGAGTAGCTGTAATGGAGATAAGCAGGGGGCTCCTACGTATTATCTACATATATTCTCCCTGTGTTGTTGATGGTCACTGCTTTGGGCATTAGTAGTGTACCTTTCCTTTCTTTTGCTTTGGAGACAGTATTTTGAACTTGTAATAATGGTTATGGATCATAAGCTGTATTTTGGATTTCCTCTGCTATGATGATTATGGTTTAGTTTTCAGCTTATGCACTATCTCACCTGTTTTATGACAAGTATGTTATTATTATATTTTAGTTCATGCGCTGTGAGACATTCTACAGGTTCCTTGTTAGTTCAAATTCCTTTCTTTGGCGATCGTCCTGTGCTGGTTGGACATTGGCACAACGCACTTTCATTGGAAATGTCGATTGGTGCGGGGCGGGCCGTCACATTTTATGTGTATTACAGATCATATTTTGCTTATGTTCAACCACCTCTATTCTAGAATGCGCATAGCACACATGTGTTCCCGTTACATGCAAACACATATTGAAAAACGAATGGATACTCATAACCTTTGTAATGGTTACATGCAAACACATATTGAAAAACACATGCGTTCCTTTGCCAGAAGAATAATTTCGAACGTCAATATTAGCACACGCAGTGAAACTCATTTTACATTTCTATTGATAAATAAGTGGTTTTGTTGGCTGCTAATAACTTGCTATCAAGCTTTTAACACATTTGTTTATTGGACATTGATTCGAACTTGACCAGTTACAGTGAATTTTAAAATATCACAATGTCGAGCAAATTTAGATATTATAACAACCAATCAAGTTTTTGAGGTACGTGTGAATATAAACTAATACCAACTTCGGCACCCTCTAGTGATCTAACCATCATTAGCATACACTTGGACTATGATTTTAAGTCACAACATACACTTGGACTATCATTAGCAAACACATATTGTAAAATGGGTTTTACTGCATGTGCTAATATTGACGTATTGAAATTAAGCAAAACATGATCTGAAACTGATCAAAGCATAAGCTGGAAGCATAAATTCAACATAAACGGAAGCATACATTCAACAAGCTAGAGGCATAATCTCAACAAAGAAGCAACCAAACAACCACACTACGTAACTCCGGATACATAATCTTGAGAATTGAAGAATAAATTGATCCATCTCCGGATCGTTATCTAGCATTGTTTCTTCAGTAGGCAACTTATTTAAGTCAATTTGCTTATCAACCTTGGCAGGCATTTCATCATTGCAAAGTTGTTTTTCATCAAGCTTTTCTTCAGTAACGGGCACCTCGTTCAAATCAAATTCTTGCATAATCTTCTTTGTTGGAGGAGATGAAGAATCCATGCTAAATTCAAGTTTAGCTTTGATTTTTCTATAAGCAAAAGTATGGAATGACTGTGTGTTTATTATAGCAATACAAAAGGGAGGGAAATAAGTTGATATTGGAGGGAAGATGAATATTATTGCTTTGGAAGAATAGATACGAGTCAACTTTTTTAATAAATGTTGCATGGGAAAAGTAAACAAAAGCAAGTGGATGTAGAACATCTTATAATTAGTAAAATGGAAAAAAGCCTAAAACGACAAATAAAACGAACTGGAGGAAGTATATGTTAGACCAAAAAATGGCACAAACACCCAATAGAGTAGGATTTGTAGAGAGTAATGAAGAACTATAAATTGAAAATGAGAAATAACAAGAAAACACACAAGATTTATAGCGATTCAGTGTTAACCATCCTACGTCCACATTATAATTCTTATATTCAATGAAGAAATACAATTACGTTGGTTGAAACCTTAAATCACTCACAATACATTCGAATTCCTCTAAAGAATGCTAAAATTCACTCAGAAATGGCTTAATCAGTGTTCGGGTCGAATATTAATGGTGGATAAAATGGGGAGTTTCAATAATTCAGGTGTCAAAACTCCCTTTTTTTGTTCTCTGGGTCGAGTATATATAGGGTCGAACAAGGCATTGAGAGCGGGAACAGTTATTATGAGGTGGCACTGGCTACGGGTTTATAGGCATTTGGTGGGAACGGTTTCATATAGGAAAGCAGGTTGGGTCATGGGACATGTGTCGTAGACCCCGGCTCTATAGGTGATTGTAGAGAACGGGCAAAGAACTGATTTCTTCGAAGTTGAAATGGTGGTCGGGCCAAGATTGTTTGACCCGAAGGTCATCGACCAGACAACCGTTTATTTCTGTTCGACCCTAAGATGGCACGTTTCTTCAGCTTAGCCTGACTTCGAATCGAATCCAAGCTTCTAGATAGGCATGACTCTGGGTATCTAGTGTAAGCGATCACGAGTACTTAAGCATTCGATGGCATTGTCACAAGGAAGGCTATCATTTTCCCCCTAAAGTACGTCTTATCGTTGATGAGATGTGCTTTGAATTCATTAAGCTATCCATTCCTGAATACATAACAATCAATAGTTGTGTCTTTACGTGAAGTCGTGACCCTTGATTCTGTATACCATGTATAAATAGGAGTTTACGCCCACAATTGTCTTTGTTGCAATTGATAATTCAAGATCTTCAACTAGAGGAAAGACAGATTTACAGGTAAATCCTTCAATCTTTGTTGAATCAAAATATTAAAGTTATCCACTTAAATCGTGTCACTATGTTGATTCTCGTATATAATCACACATACACAAGTCGTTCCAAATAATTCTTTTTCAATTATTGAAATTCAATCATAACACAAGTGTAACGACCCGGGTTTTCGCGATCCTGAGTAACCGACATCAACTCAATGTTGACTATTCAAGCATCGGAAACACCGGATAGTCCATGAAAGAAATTAGAGGGTGAGAATAAATAAGATAGAAACTTAGAATAGAAGAAGATGAAGAAGAACATACAACATCAGAGTAAACACGAATCTCACAGCGGAACGAACAATATATAATAGATACATAACTTTGAAACAAAATCAGTATATGTATATAGTAACATTACCAGAGTATAACACTTACAACACAGCGGAAATAACAATAGCTATAAAATCCTGAAGCCTCCTGCTCCATCTCTGCAAGTATATCTGTAAAATTCTGACTACTTGACTGCCTATACAAAATTGGGCACCCAAGAGTTTAGGGAAAACAAAACACAATAAACTCCGGGTCAGTCATGGGACTGGTATGAGTAAAACAATTTAAAACAGTTTGAGAAAATAAACAATGTCTCATAAGACCACACTGTATAACACGGAACAACTTTTTCCTTATGAGAATCCAAAACATTTGACTTAACTTTCAAAATCCTTTTTGAAAGAAACGATAAACTTTGTATCAACCTCTTTGATATTATAATAGTGTCTATCAACCACAACTAAATAATCATTAGCAGAACGCTTTCATCTCACGTTCCACAGACATAATATATAATAAAAAACTGCAGGCACTTATTAGGTAATGAATTCCAACTGGCACGGTATGGGACTACCTTCCGACAGTGTATCTCTAGAGAGGAATACACCAGGTTCAACAAGAACATCTTGTGACCCAGGCTAAACATGACCGGTAACTCATTTCGCTTTAGTGTACCGAATGTATTATCACCAACGGTTGGGATCAGCAACCATTTCCCGAAAGGGACAACATTGAAATAGATTATAGAAGTAAATGAAACTCTAGATCAGGTGACAATACATCCTACTTGGCAGCTAACCACTTAGCCATGTGACCTACCCGAGTCCTTTATAAACCACATCTTCATTCACTTTGAATATCACATCGTCATACCCGCTAAATCACAAATTGATTTCTCTAAACATATCATGAGTAAACAATTAAGAGAAACGAATTCCTCCACCACCAAACGTAAATATGTTTGAAGAGATCAACTTACGTGATCTATTAAATATACTCCATCAGACATTCTTCCATACATGTCGCCCTGGGACTGGACAGACCGAAGGCACTATTCTATAAACAGGACAGCCCTTGTATAACTCCGTCTTCAATTATCTTCATCATATTTGATTCGCAACGCTAATGTCATACGGAGTGGTTTTCAGATAATATATCTGATCCCGATCTCTCCGTATTGACGACGGAAAAATGGTCAAAAACTTTGATAGTTGGTGATTTAACTATCAAAGAAAAACATGTGTGCAAACAATGATATTATTTCCAGATGGAAATTCTATCGATCAATAATCAATCAATATTTATCCATTTCACCATTTCTCGTTTCCATATATTCATCAAATCCTTATTTTCTAATTTTAGAAAATATACGTTATTAAATTTGGAAAACGTTCCCATTTCTGATTCACGCATCACTATCTTCTCACATATATCAGTCCCTAATTGTAAACTAGTAAGAGAACAACCCCCTACGTATTAACTCCGAAGGCCGAAACAAACATCGGATCGATACCCAGAAAGCCATTCAACTCAACTAATTTACAGTCATTTTCTAATTTCAGTAATTCCATTTAAATTCCTAATTCAAACCCAAAATTCCTTTATAATATTTTATTTGCAAAATATTCACTTTCATCTAATTTTCACATAAAATGTGAATAATATTTCTTTATATAACTCTATTTGTTTTCCAAATAATTTCTTTTATAATTCTATTTGTTTTGCTAAATATTTCCTTTTCAATATCCTATTCATTGCATATTAATATTTCCCTTTTCAATACATATTTATTTCATATAAATATTTCCCTTTTCAATATCATATTTATTTCATATAAGTATTTCCCTTTTCTATATCATATTTATTTTATATAAATCCTTTTATATAATTCTATTCATTTCCCAAATGTTACCTTAATTATATTTTCCAATATTTTTTTCCAAATATTACCTTTTATAATATGCTATTTATTTCATATATAAATATTTCATTTTCAATATTCACTTTGAAAATTCCCTGTTTACATTCCAGTATCTCTTATGGTATTTAAAATACCAAACAACCATGATCAATATCATCCAAAAACACACAATCGACAACATATTATATATCACATCATATATCACAATATATGAAAACAAACAGTATTATAAATATTGAGGAATCAAGTTGGATCCCTCCAACCTATTTCCCTGCATCACAGATGTTAAACAATATAAATAACATTGATTCCATTTCAATGTGAAATATTCTGATAAACAGAATCAATATTTGGTTAACGATTCATATATATATATATATATATATATATATATATATATATATATATATCGTTATCTATAATTTCAACCAATACATCAGCAATTCAACCAAACAATCAACACACAACAATCAATCATCATTTATCAATACTATATTATATTTGTAAAAATATAAACTGTACAAAGTTAGTGAGAATTACTCACATTGGATGGTTATCGTTAAATAACGATTAACTATCTTTGATTCAGGCGAACGATTTATTTTACAATAAATTGTATTGACCTCCAAGTCACTGTCAATCAGTTCCATTGTGTGGCCGCCGTCCAAACGAGCCTAACGTGACGAACCGTTCATCAAATCGATGTCATATGACTAAGATATACTTTTATTAAGTTAACATGCTATAAAATTTAATATATCAAAATTCATTTATAAAGGGATTGGGTTATACCTTGGCTTATTAAAGCCCAGCGGACCTATTACCAATCTTGAACAGTAGTCTTCCTCCACCGATTAAACCCTGACCTGCTCCCTTTTACACAAACCATTTCCGCACTGTTCTTTCCTTTTTACCCTTTACTTCTTCTTCCCTCAACTAAACGTCTTGCTTTTTCTTCCTAAAACTGTTGAGCCCACTGAAAACTGAAACTCCATGCTAAACTTTGTTGTTCACGTTAGTAGCTGCAGACCATGTGCTCACGCCGTGCCTTCTTTCTTCCCGGAAGAAACAACCTGCTATAGCTTCGAGTGCCATTTCCCCATCATAAAAGTCGCGTCCTCCATACGTTTGAACCCGATAGCACGGTACCACATTCCCAAACTTCTACGGCCTCCCAAATGCGTCGAACTCCTGCTCCAGTCCAAAATTAATCATGAAACAGTGGTCTTCCCCCTTTAACGTAAAGACAGTATTTGCATTTCTATTTCTTCAACTATCACCTAGTGCTCACGCAAGCACCCAGTTAGACTCAAGACCATTCCTTTCCCTTTCATAACAGCATACGCCCCCTTCCCCTTACTATTCCTCTTTCCCAAACTTTGAAACCAACGCTCCCAGTTAGCAACGCCCCTTGCTTCCCATTCCAGTATTATAAAACATGGACGAAATCAGCATGTCCCCCTCTCCGCATCTGTTCACACATCACAACAGACATACCCTCCTTGTTCATCTCCACTGGTAGTGGCTACAAAGCAATGCACAGTAAGCATGGCTCTCGTTTCCTCCCAGATGCCATGCAAGTGCAATAATGTCCCAACATACCGTGAGCTCCTGAGCAGCTTGCACCATAGCCAAACCTCCCATATATACTTCACCCCACTCATGCGCAAGTATTAACTTGCGTCGTTCAGTACGTACTCGTAGTAGTCAAGAACCAGCGAGCCCAAAAATACGTTCGTACCCTCTACAAAATACAGGGGTCGAAGAGATGTTTTTGATGATTTTATATATGTACATATCTCGATATTTATTGAGGGTTTTAATTTGTATTTGCCATTAAAGGCTGCGGCCAAACATTCAGGAAATAAAAGAAATAGCGTATTTATAATACGCCAATGCTTAGTCCTTAAGATTTGTACAGTAGCGGCATAGTGTAGTCTGTGTGAAAGGATGGGTGGAAAAGAGTTGTAGGTGATGGCATGTGCAGATAATTACTTAATGGCCAAGTAGTCAACGTATTGGTGCAGTGCAGTAATGTCCATAAGTAGATACTTAAGTGTGAAGTCATAGAGAAGGTAGGTCTACATGAAATGAAATGAAATGGTATCTGTACTTTACTTTGTTTGACAGGGTAGAGTCTAATCTTGCGTGTAGGCCGTATGGGAAAACTCAACCATATGCAAGGGTTAAAAATATAGGTCTAAGTTATAAATGATAGTGTACTCCGTTATATAAAACTTCATTCACATCCAGATCATTAACGACAAAAATAAAAATACCCTTGTATTCAGTAAAGTGCCACGGTCCCGAAAATTTAATAATATAGGTCCGTTAACTTATTCTGTGAAACCCCGAAATGTTGATATAGGGTGTAAAATACTCAAAAATAAAAAGGGCTTATTTTCCAAAATAAAAATTACAGAAAATCCTAAAAATTAAATTATACCTACGTCTAAAAGGATTTGTCCAAATTCGAAGCCAATATTTAATTATAATTAAATATATCGTTATGGCTTATAAACCGCACCATTTCGAGCTCGATTAAAATTATAATATAATTTATACGTTCAACTGTCGCTTTAAATAATATAGTTGTTATTATATTTCAACTTTAAACTGAATTAAATATTATAAATAATCCAATTCATATAATATTGCAAATTCTACTATTTCCGACTATTTTGGAATTAAATATATTATTCTATTAATTATATTAATTAAATATTCAATATATTTAGTTAAACCACCATTTAAATCTATAAATCACAATTTAAATAATTAAATTAATTAATTATTATACTGTAAAAATACGGGACATTACATTCTTTCCCCCTTAAAATAATTTCGTCTTTGAAATTGCTAAGGTAGAAAACAAACCCTATTAACTGGGTAAAACTTTATTTGTTTTACTTTAATCTTTAGTTTCAACTGAACCCATTTAATTCCAACTAAAATATTAATTTATTCTTAACACTGAAAATTTCCAAAAATCCTGAAAATTTTTATAACACCTTAAAATTTCGAAAAATTTCGCCAGCGTCTCCTTTTTACGGCTCAATTGGTACAACTACAACTCGCCTCTCTAGGTCTTCTCCAACCTAAAAGAAAATCAAACAGCCAAGCGACTTGCCAAAACGGCTCATAAAATCCCAAACTCATATAAAAATAAATTTGTACCTTTTTGTCGGGCATATCATTACATTTTTCATTCTGCTACCAATTCAGCATGTACTAAAATCATTCCAATCAATCTCCATTCACCCGTTTTCAAATCCAATCATTTTATATCCAAACCAAACCTCATTCTCCATCTCAAATCTCATTCTCGGTTTTCAAATTCTTAACTCACCAACCCAATATACTTTACCAAGTTAAGTTCCATACACATATTTCATTAACTGATTAATTTCTCTATTCAGTTATCTTTATCTCAAACCCAAATCTGATTTTTATTTCAAAAATCAATCCATTCACATGTGTCCAATTATATTCAAGAATCCAATTTTCTTGATATTACTCTATTTAAATTTGATTTTCACCTAACTGGTCTTCAATTCAGTTCCAATTTACTTCCACAAATTTCTATTTTAATTTGTTTCTAAATTCAAGCAATCTATTTCCCGGGAGTTTTAAACAGTCTTAGATTTTTCTAAAATCAAATATTCCTTTTCGAGATTCAAACAACTTATTTTCTCAAAATATTTCAAAACAAAATCTTTGATAGTAATCCATCACTTACAACTCGAAAATGAATACAGATGATGTGGCCAGTATCATCAGAATTATTTCCCAGTGATAAAAGTGAGTTCAATACTATATCATTTCAAAACTCAACTTTAAACACTTCCATTTTGAAATCAAATTCAAAATACCATTCACGATGCTTGTAAAACAATTTAAAATCTCCCAGGAATTTAAAATTCTCTTATATCCAATCCATATTCATTTACAAAAACTTTTCCAAATTTCTAGGGTTTTAATTTCATTTCTGATTTAAATTCAGATTTAATTCACTTCGTAATACTTATACGAAATTTGATTGGTTATTTACATAACCGTTTCAATTATAATCTTATCTGGTTATAATCACAACCAACACATCCAATATACTATAATACTGCAAATATATATACTTTGTTTATATCAAAATATAATTTGGGTAAAATTATTTCATTTACCCTCTTTCCAAAACATACAGCGTCGGTTCATCGTATTCGAGTGTTTATAAACTCCTACCGATATAGGTGATCAAACTGATCGACCAGAACTCATAAACAACTCAACCAACAAAACTCCACAATATAAAACCATTTTATATTGAATAACAAATATGTTCACTCATATATATACACTCAAACTCAACCTAGGGTATTACTAACCCCATCTCTACTGAGTCACGCCACAGAGCCAAGGTAATTACTTAACCTTTAGCTCTGATACCACTGTAACGACCCGGGTTTTCGCGATACAGAGTAATCGACATCAACTCAAGGTCGACTATTCAAGCATCGGAAACACTGGATAGTCCATGAAAGAAATTAGAGGATGAGAATAGATAAGGTAGAAACTTAGAATAGAATAAGAAGAACATACAACATCAGAGTAAACACGAATCTCACATCAGAACGAACAATATATAATAGATACATAACTTTGAGATAAAATTAGTATATGTATACAGTAACATTATCAGAGTATAACACTTACAATACAGCGGAAATAACAATAACTATAAAATCCTGAAGCCTCCTACTCCATCTTTGCAAGTATATCTATAAAATCCGGACTACTTGACTGCCCATACAAAATTGGGCACCCAAGAGCTTAGGGAAAACAAAAAAAAATAAACTCTGAGTCAGTCATGGGACTGGTATGAGTAAAACAATTTAAAACAGTTTGAGAAAATAAACAATGTCTTATAAGACCACGCTGTATAACAAAGAACGTGTTTTTCCCTTATGAGAATTCAAAACATTTGACTTAACTTTCAAAATCCTTTTAGAAAGAAACGATAAACTTTGTATTAACCTCTTTGATACTATAATAGTGTCTATCAAAAACCGCTTTCATCTCACGTTCCACATACACAGTATATAATCAAAAACCGCAGGCACTTATTGGGTAATGAATTCCATCTGGCAAGGTATGGGACAACCTTTCGACAGTGTATCTGTAGAGAGGAATACACCAGGTTCAACAAGAACATCTTGTAACCCAGTCTAAACATGATCGGTCACTCATTTCGCTTGAGTGTACCGAATGTATTATCACCAACGGTTGGGATCAACAACCATTTCCCGAAAGGGACAGCATCAAATAGATTATAGAAGCAAATGAAACTCTAGATCAGGTGACAATACACCCTACTTGGCAGCTAACCACTTAGCCATGCGACGTACCAGATTTTATACCATTTCCTAGTTGTGAGGCTAGAGGCCATAACGTATCCTTTACAAACCACATCTTCATTCATATTGAATGTCACATCGTCATACCCACTAAATCACAAATTGATTTCTCCAAACATATCACGAGTAAACAGTTAATAGAAATGAATTCCTCCACCACCAAACGTAAATATGTTTGAAGAAATCAACTTACGTGATCTATTAAATATACTCCGTCAGACATTCTACCATACATGTCGCCCTAGGACTGGACAGACCGAAGGCACTATTCTATAAACAGGACATCCCTTGTATAACTCCGTCTTCATTTATCTTCATCATATTTGATTCGCAACGCTAATGTCATACGGAGTGGTTTTCAGATAATATATCTGATCCCGGTCTCTCCATATTGACGACGGAAAAATGGTCAAAAACTTCGATAATCGGTGATTTAACTATCAAAGAAAAACATGTGTGCAAACAACGATATTATTTCCAGATGGAAATTCTATCGATCAATCATCAATCAATATTTATCCATTTCCCCATTTCTCGTTTCCATATATTCATCAAATCCTTATTTTCTAATTTTAGAAAATATACATTATTAACTTTGAAAAACGTTTCCATTTCTGATTCACACATTACTATCTTCTCACATATATCAGTCTCTAAATGTAAACTAGTAAGAGAACAACCCCCTACGTATTAACCCCAAAGGCCGAAACTAACATCAGGTCGATATCCAGAAAGCCATTCAACTCAACTAATTTCCAGTCAATTTCTAATTTCTGGAATTCCATTTAAATTCGTAGTTCAAACCCCGAATTCCTTTATAATATTTTATTTGCAAAATATTTACTTTCATCTAATTTTCACATAAAATGTGAATAATACTTCATTATATAATTCTATTTGTTTTCCAAATAATTTCTTTTATAATTCTATTTGTTTTACCAAACATTTCCTTTTAAATATCCTATTTATTACATATAAATATTTCCCTTTTCAATATCATAGTTATTTCATATAAATATTTCCCTTTTCAATATCATATTTATTTCATATAAATATTTCTCTTTTCAATGTCATATTTATTTTATATAAATCCTTTTATATAATTCTATTCATTTCCCAAATGTTACCTTAATTATATTTTCCAATATCCGTTTTCCAAATATTACCTTTTATAATATCCTATTTATTTCATATATAAATATTTCATTTTCAGTATTCACTTTGAAAATTCCCTGTTTACATTCCAGTATCTCTTATGGTATTTAAAATACCAAACGACCATGATCAACATCATCCAAAAACACACAATCAACAACATATTATATATCACATCATATATCACAATATATGAAAAAAAAAACAGTATTATAATTATTGAGGAATCCAATTGGATCCCTCCAACTTGTTTCCTGCATCATAGATGTTAAACAATATAAATAACATTGATTTCATTTCAATGTGAAATATTCTAATAAACAGAATCAATAATTGATTAACGATATATATATATATATATATATATATCATTATCTATAATTTCAACCAATACATCAGCAATTCAACCAAACAATCAACACACAATAATCAATCATCATTTATCAATATTAGATTATATTTATAAAAATATAAACTGTACAGAGTTAGTGAGATTAACTCACATTAGACGATTATCGTTAAATAACGATTAACTATCTTTGATTCAGACGAACGATTTATTTCACAATAAATTGTAATGAGGTTCAATTCACTCTAAGTCAGTTCCATTGTGTAACCGCCGTCCATACGAACCCAACGTGACGAACTGTTCATCAAACTGACATTGTATAACCAAGACATACTTTTATTAAGTTAATGTGCTATAAAATTTAACATGCCTAAATTCATTTATTAAGGGATTGGGCTATACCTTGGCCCATTAAAGCCCAGCGCACCAATTACCAATCTTGAACAGTAGTCTTCCTCCACCGATTAAACCCTGACCTGCTCCCTTTTTCCGCACTATTCTTTCCTTTTTACCGTTTACTTTTTCTTCCCTCAACTATACGTCCTGCTCTTTCTTCCTAAAACTGTTGAGCCCACTGAAAACCAAAACTCCATGCTAAACTTTGTTGTTCACGTTAGTAGCTGCTAACCATGTGCTCAGGTCGTGCCTTCTTTCTTCACGGAAGAAACAACCCGCTACAGCTTCGAATGCCATTTCCCTATCATAAAAGTCGCGTCCTCCATATGTTTGAACCTGAGAACACGATACCACATTCCCAAACTTCTACGGCCTCCCAAATGCGTCAAACTCTTGCTGCAGTCCAAAATCCACCGTGAAACAGTGGTCTTCCCCCTTTAACGTGAAGACAATATTTGCATTTTCAATTCTTCAACTATCACCTAGTGCTCACGCAAGCACCTAATGAAACTCAAAACCATTCCTTTCCCTTTCATAACAGCTTACGCCCCTTCCCCTTACTATTCCTATTTCCCAAACTTTGAAACCAACGCTCCCAGTTTGCAACGCCCCCTTGCTTCCCATTCCAGTATTATAAAACATGGACGAAATCAGCATGTCCCCCTCTCCACATCTGTTCACACATCACAACAGACATACTCTCCTTGTTCATCTCCACTGGTATTGGCTACAAAGCCATGCACAGTAAGCATGACTCTCGTTTCCTCCCAGATGCCATGCAAATGCAATAACGTCCCAACATACCGCGAGCTCTTGAGCAGCTTGCACCATGGCCAAACCTCCCATATATACTTCACCCCACTCATGCACAAGAATTAACTTGCGTCATTCAATACGTAATTGCAGTAGTCAAGAACCAGCGAGCCCAAAAATACGTTCATACCCTCAACAAAATACGGAGGTCAAAGAGATGCTTTTGATGATTTTATATATGTATATATATCGATATTTAGTGAGGGTTTTAATTTGTATTTGCCATTAAAGGAAGCGGCCAAACATTCAGGAAATAGAAGAAAAAGCATATTTATAATACGCCAATGCTTAGTCCTTAAGTTTTGTACAGTAGCTACATAGTGCAGTCTGTGTGAAAGGATGGGTGGAAAAGAGTTGTAGGTGATGGCATGTGCAGATAATTACTTAATAGCCAAGTAGCCAATGTATTGGTGCAGTTCAGTAATGTCCACAAGTAGATATTTAAGTGTGAAGTCATAGAGAAGGTAGGTCTACATGAAATGAAATGGTATTTGTACTTTACTTTGTTTGATAGGGTAGAGTCTAATCTTGCGTGTAGGCCGTATGGGAAAACTCAACCATATGCAAGGATTAAAAATATAGGTCTAAGTTATAAATGATAGTGTACTCCGTTATATAAAACTTTATTCACATCCAGATCGTCATCGATAAAAATGAAAATAGCCTTGTATTCAGCAATGTGCCACGGTCCGAAAAATATAATAATATAGGTCCGTTAACTTATTCTGTGAAACCCAAAATGTTGATATAGGGTGTAAAATACTCCAAAATAAAAAGTGCTATTTTCCAAATTAAATTTGCAGAAAAATTCTAAAAATTAAATTATACCTACATCTAAAAGGATTTATCCAAATTCGAAGCCAATATTTAATTATAATTAAATATATTGTTATGGCTTATAAATCGCGCCATTGCGAGCTCGATTAAAATATAATATAATTTATACGTTCAATTGTCGCTTTAAATAATATATTCGTTATTATAATTCAACTTTAAACTGAATTAAATATTATAAATAATCCAATTCACATAATATTGCGAATTCTACTATTTCCAATTATTTCGGAATTAAATATATTATCCTATTAATTATATTAATTAAATATTCAATATATTTAATTAAACGACCATTTAAATAAATATATCACTATTTAAATAATTAAATTAATTAATTATTATACCATAAAAATACGGACATTACAACAAGAATATGATACATCGCCACGAACATGAAGTAGTTAATGAGAAAGCCCTTCACTTTCTTTCAATTTTTTTATTTTCAACTCTTCCCGGTTCATAATTTTTCGGGTCAAAGAATCCTTTGTGCTTTGGGTCAAACAACTCGATTCGTTGACCGTTCGACTCGAACGTACCCCATATTTCTCATACTTGCTTCAAAAGAAAAGTGATGTGATCAACCCATCTTTTTAGGGAACATGAACGGTCTTCTGGGCTTTATGTATAACCTGGTATACCATACTTCTTATCTTCCTATTACTTTATTTCCCTACCACCAAATTGTTTCAAGCTTACAAACCCTAAACTTCCCTACTACTTCAAATTTGTTGTTATTACAAAATCAATTCAAAGGCGGGTTGTAAATCGTTTTAATTCAAGCTTTAACTCATAATCTCATGTGGATTTAACTTTGAAATCTTGCCAATTCCTATCAATTTCGTCATGACGTCAGCGTCTCAGTCCTATAGGGCCATCTCCGTCATCGGTGATGTCGAGATCGTCACTGGTGACGGTCGTAATGCATCGGGCTTGCTGGCCATCGTTTATGGCATGAATCAATGGCTTGAGGGCTTGCTCTTCATTTCAATGGGTTGATGATGAATATGAGTGCGATAGGTATTCGATAATCATGAAGGAAAGAACGATGGGGATATTAGGTTTAGTTTTTATGGATGAGTGATTTCGTGAATTAGACAAGCTATGCATACCCAGTGCTTCATGGGGTTTGGTCGAGTATTCTTGACTTGGAGCTACTTGACTCGAGTCACTCAACCCGAATAACATCTCCCTGGACTATTTGTCCCAAAAATCTAGACCTGAGCATAAGTAACCAACCCTGATTTTCATACACATATGCAAGTATCCAGATTGACTAGAATTGCAGTACAACAACTACCATCCATTACACATAAATAGTTTGATCAATACCAATATAATACACTTTCTCATGGACAGTTAGGATAGAGTCTTTCAGGATTTGGATTTAAAATAGCACATCACATTTACTCAACAATCCAGGACTTAAAAGCATAACTTCCCATAACACTGCGACGCATGTTAATGCTTTCATCGCCTCTTTTATGAAATTTACTACACCTGCACTGCACACACTAACACACACACACACACACAGGGGGTACAGGTTGTTTTACTATAATCTCCAACATTTCTTGGATAGTACAATATGCATGTCTAGAAGGTATCCCACAAGATATTCTGAGTTTGAGAAATTAAAGCTCAAGAGACGTCAATCATTCCCAATATTCTTCCATCGGATTCTAATTCGGACAATACTGATCCAAAATTTGAAGTCGATATCCACAAGGATGTAGAATCTTTTGATGAAGGAACCTCTATGGAAAAAGAGGTAGGCGGAGTTGGAGATAATAGAGCTCCTGAAACATTTAGTGACACAGTTTTTCTGGAAGAACCCAATGACTCTTGGGTATCTATTACCGATGAGTCAAGGCTTCGACGCTTATGCCTGAGGCATGGGATATTTTAGGATGAGGTTCAGGTTGTCAATAGTGTCTTAGATCGACCTCACAATCCTCCAAAGGGATATATGGCGATAAGCCAGCAGATGTGCTCGGTCGGGAGCATTCCTCCATTTCATCCTTTCGTCGTCGATTTTCTTAAACGATTGAGAATATCTCCTATGCAACTTCACCCGATAGCATACTCATACTTGTCCACCCTATACATTCCATATATGGAGGTCCTAGGCATGGACCTTACCTATGAGGATGTAATATTTTTCTATAATTTTCAAACAACGAAAAGTTGAGACTACTTCTTCCCTCTATGTTGAATTTGCACCCAAAAGGAAAATTACCACTGATGGTTATAGTAACGTGTGTGATATAAGGCCTAACTGGTTCTACATTCGACATCAAGATGGATGTTCCAAGAGATGGCTCCAATCTGGTAAGCTCCAAGTTTTGGTTTCTGTACTTTAACCTTGCATATAGACTCTCTAATCTTTCTTTTATCATTTCGGTTCTGAATCCGAAGAAACCGCAAGGCCAAGTGTATCAAGATCGTATGACCTCTTTGTTGAATGCTCAACCAGCTCAATTAAGTGTTAGAAGCCACTTAGTGGACGAGTATCTTCACCGGTATCACTTTCTTAGTTTGTAGCAAAGTATAGGACTTAGTGGAGGTCGTGCTCCTGCATATGTGCCCCGGCTCAGATTCCTCTTGCTTCAGTAGGGACATAAGTGCTCCCAGTTGGGGGGATAGACAGTGGTATCATTTGAGGCTGGGGAGGCCTCGAAAAAGAAAAAATCCTACGAGTTCCGGTTATGAACTTCAACTGGAAGAGAAAGAGAAAACTCCTGACAGAGTGCCTAGCAAAATACCCAAGAGTCAATCTCCAATAAACATATTCACCGAGGAGCTTCTCGAAAAGACATCCCTTCTTCGAAAGATACTTCTACTTTCGAGAAGCAGCCTTCTCCCAAGACCCCACCTCCTTCCAAGTCATCATCCCATGATCCCCGCCAAAAGGAGTCAATGTCTATATTTAAAGGATTGGTTGATCTTTCTCTTTCGAATATAATATATTCTTCTCAAGACATCAGCTCAGGTTCTTTCTATCCTACCTCTAATAAAGAAGTCACACCTACCAAGACTGAGAAGATGATACCTACCAACCAAACTCAAGGGGGAATCACTTAGGACACACATGACACAAACACTGCACGTCACAACACTTGCACTATACTATTTCCTAATTTTAAAGTTGGCTTGTGTTAATTTGTAGGGACGATATCTCGATGAATCTACAATCCCAGAAAGCTCCGCAGCTGTCTCCCATAATCTTACTCGGATGCCAAACATGATTATAGAGATGACCGCGAGAGAGATAATAGAAGGCATTATCAATCGAAGTATCATCAATCCTCATGCTCCTGCTCTCCAGTTCACTCAGATTATGGTAAGCATAAAAGTTACCAAAGCTACGACGAAGGGGATAAGTAGGTTCCCAGAGCTCCAGTTCCTTCAAAGAATCATATCCTCAGGAAAAGCCTCCTAAGAAACATTCTGACCCTAAGGAAAAGTCCAAAGACAAAGATAAGGGTAGTGCAACTATCATTCCAACCAAATGCAAATCCATTGACATCTCCACATTGGAACCTGTGGTTCTTAATATCTCAACTATCGAGAGGATAAAAGTTTTGAAGGAGTAATTCTCTAAATATAATTATAGGAATATGCATTTCGTGTACAATCTTCAAACAGCCCTTGCGAACTGGTCCTACTGTGTTAAGGCTCAGATAGATTTGTTGATCAACAGTACACGGAAACTTACAAGTACGCCCGGAAGCTATCCGAAATTATACAGCACCTCCAGTTGGACTTAGACAACTAGAAACAAATATCCGAGCATGACATGTCTGCTAGGAAGGCAGCTGAGAAAGAGTGAGAGGATGCTCAGGCTAAACTTGCGGTTATAGAACGTGACGTTGAGAAATATAAAAAATTGCACAATGAGCTCGAACAACACTTTCATAAAGAACTTGACATCAACAACAAAGAGCATACAACATTCAAGCAACAATGCTAGAGTGTTGCAGCTAAGAATACTGACTTAAAACTATCTTGCACTCGCCTTGAGCATGCAAAGATTGATCTTAATAAGGAGTTCTCTAATTTAAAAGCCAAGTTGGTTGAGGCTGAGGAGAGGGCAAGAATAGCTTAGGAGAATGCCAACATTGCCCTTGAGTCTGCCTCTAACTCTAAGGCACAACTTATCGAGGCCCAAGAATAGTTGGATGGTTTTGGACATCTTCTAATGCCATTTCACACAAGTCCTTCAATCCCGTGACATATCCTGGGTGCAGGACTACCCAAAACACTAGTTGATGCATGGGATAGGCTCATCGACGAAGAGAAGCACAGGTTGAAAGTTGAAACCATGGATGAAGAGGAGCTGATGAGGACATTCCTAAGGGGTGTTGAGCCTAAGTGGTTAGCGGAGGGCAGGAGATTGCTGAAAGAGGCTATGAAAGCCGCAAAGCGTCGGGCTAAGGATAAGGATTCCATCGAGGGTGGCACTAACTTTTCCTCTGCAATGTCAAGGCCGGAGAGACAAAGGGGTATGATCTTAAACATCTAGGACTCACCACACATACGCTTCTTTCTCCTATCACTGAAACTTCTACTCTTGCTACTCCTAGAGATCTGTCAGCAGGTATCTCTATATTTTCTCCACAGTTTCCTAAAGCTATTTGGGCGTGTTGTCATGCTATGAGGCTTCCAATTAAGAGGCATGTTATTTCTTTGGAGTTAACAATCAATCTCCAATTTAGGTACAAAACCAGATGACGTTTCCGTGGGTCTGAAGATTAAAGTCGCTAACAAGTCTGCACCTCCTACTGGTGACAATGCTCTAAGGGTAGGTGATATGATTGCAGCTTTAAAGGACCTTGATGGCAAAGAGGGTGAAGGGGAAGATGACGTTGTGTACACCAGAGAGTTTAGTAAAATTGAGGTTCTAACCCTTGCAAAGATAAAAGCAAGAAATGAGGAAAAGCTCATGAAGGTCAAATTTGAAGTCTCAGAATCACTTATCTCCCTTAAAACCTATCTAAATGATTCCTCCTTTTAGCGCAAAGGTTTCTACCGAGCCTCCTTGATCAATATTAAAGGATGTGACTTCCCGGTCCATTGCTGACCCGGAAGACCACTCGTCCGGGAAAACTAAAAGGAAGAAGCACATTCTTACGGAGACCAAGAAAGAGGAGTAGAGGAAGCTTAAAGGGATCAAGAAGAGCAAGACATCTAAGTCTTAAATGCTTTTGAACTTATTTCCTTTTGTTTTCCACTGTCCTGGGTTGTTGTGAGTGTGGCCCTCCCATTTTTGTTTTGTCGCCCTGTATAAACCTGCATCTTGTAAATAAAACAAAGTTTCTACAATATCATATATTTGCAAGTTTATTTATCACTTTCCATTCAATGTACATACGACATAATTTTTATACAAGAAATCATGTAACTTGGAGGTATAGTGTATATGTCCCAATTAATCTTGAATTATAAGCCAGGTCCTTGGCAAATTCAAGGTTAATTTACAAGATCATGTCATTGCCCTCAGCATTAGTGGGATTCCTGGCGCAGTTTGTACTCGTATCCCCAAGCCTTCTGTGGGGTGAGAGCCAAGTCTCTAAGACATTCGGTTCGAGTATTTTTATACTCTCCCGTCATGAGTTCAGGTTAGAGTTATGGGTTAAGGGGGTTTTAAGTCGTGGTGCGCTATTTCAAGCCTACCTTGATTTTATACTTACTCTCGAGTCGTGAGTGTTTGAGTTGGCTATGCGAATGGTCCTGACATTCGCTTTGGCTTTGAGCAAACACTTTAAATCCTAAAGTGGGATTTTGCAGAGGCGAGTGTTTATATCAAACTCGAATTAAGTTAATTCTTCATTCCAAGCTTTCGAGGAACAGAACTGATTGGACAATTGGTTGGTCCACCCTTGTTTAAGTCATGTCCTTTTTCCCCCAGTTGAGGGAAAAAATTGCTTTTAGCGTCGTCTCCTTACTTTGGTTCAAAAAGTGAGGAATGATGTGTTAAGCGTCGATATCAAGCTCGAATTTGGTCGACTCAAGTTCAATCAGTTATGGAAATGATTTATCTCATCAGGTTGTGAGCAAGAGAACGTCGTAAGGGAGATTAATACTCCTTTCATTCATATTTAACATAGATCAAACATATTATAATACTTGGTAAAATCAATAGAAACAATCATAGAGCATGGAAAGAGATTTTATTTATAAACAATGGCTTTGGGAAAATTATGCCTTATTACATAATCTAAGACATGATAAAAGCTTAAGTTAAATACTGTCGTAGATACTTAACATTTCGTGCTCCAGTAACAATCGTTAGCCTGAAATCTCCATTATCAAGCCTCCGATGAATGACGTACAGTCCTTCCCAGTTCGAGCCCATGAAAACTAGGGTTGGGAAGACATGCTTTAGTACTAGGTTTCCAAGTTCTAGGCCAGACCTTTCGGTTGTAATATCGGGTAACCTGATGTCTATGCTCTGAAGCACACAAGTTCGCCTTGTCTCTCTTCTCATCGATCATATCCAATAACTCAAGGAGAAGAGCCTTGTTAGCGAAAGGGTAGTAATATGTTGTTTGTGAGAGGGGACTTCAAGCTCTATCGGGATGACTACTTCCAAGCCATATGAGAGCGCGAAAGGAGTATGCTAGTTGCTGACTTGTAGGTCATTTGATACGCCCATAAGGCCAATGGTAATTCATCAACTCATTTGGCCTTCGATCGCTCTAATCTCTTTTTCAGAATGGTCTGGATAATTTTATTCACGGCTTATACTTGTCCACTCAATTGAGGGTTTGCAAAAGCTATGTATCTTTTTCGATATGATATCATCGACAGAAATCTTTGAACTCCACGTTGTCAAATTGGGTGTCGTTGTTGGTTATAATAGTTACGGGGATTCCAAATTGACATATAATGTTTCTAACGATAAAGTTGACCACCCACTTTGTCGTGATCATGGTTAACTGCTCAACTTCTTACCACTTTGTAAAGTAGTCCACAGTCATGATTGCATATTTCGCTCCGCCGTTGGCAATTGGAAGGATCCCAATGATGTCTACTCCCCATAATACAAATAGCCACAGACTCACCATCTAGGTGAGTTAGTTAGGCGGAGCTCTGGGAATCTTAGCAAACTTCTGACATTTGTCACAGCATCATGAATAATCGGCTTCATCTCTGTTTATGGTAAGCAAGAAATAGCCATACCACAATATCTTTTGTGCCAAAGTCTGCCCTCCGGTGTGGTCGCCACAATTGCCTTTATGTACTTCTCTCAACACATGTTTGACGTCGTCATGGGCTATGCACCGGAGCAAGGGAACATAGAACCCCGTTCTATAAAGCATGTCGCACTGCAAAACGTATCTTAATGCTTGGCGAACTATGGCTCGCCTTTCATTTTTCCTCTTTGGAATGGCTCCATGCTATAGGAAGTTCTTTATAGGGGTTATCTAAGACTCTCTCTCAGGTTCAAATTCCAAAGCTTAGTCAACTTACATCTGATCAATGCACAGAGTGTCCAGTGTTTCAATCGGAACCATTTCCATCTCTTCCGGGTTGTTAGAACTTGCCAGCTTAGCTAGCTCATCGGCCTTCTGGTTCTCTGCTCGAGGGATATGGGAAATGCTATAATACTCCATGTTGTCTAATAGTTCCTCGACCCGCTTCAGGTAGATTGTAAGACGTGGTCCCTTTGTCTGAAACACTTTCCGAACCTGAAACACAACAATTTGAGAGTCGCATAAAATATCCAACATAACCACCTCCAATTCCTTCGCGAGTTTAAGCCCAGCAATCAAGGACTCGTACTCGGTGTTGATAGCGCGAAAGTCAAGCCACAAGGCATAATAGATCAATCGTCCCTTAGGAGTTACCAAAATAACCCCAGCACCGGAACTTCGATCATTATGAGCACCATACATAAATAATTTCCAAATGCCCGATTTTGTTTTAGATTCTAGAGGGTCAGCTTTCTCATCCAACACATCTTCCTTTGGAATTGTGAATTTAGCCATGAAGTCTGTCAATGCTTGCCTTCAGATGGATTTTCTCATAAGAAAAGTGAGATCGTACTGACTTAGTTCAATATTCCATTTAAAAAATCTCCCAGACGCCCTGAGGTCACTGAAGGATCTGCCGTAGCGGTTGGTCAGTGTATATCAAAATTGGATGAGCCTTAAAGTAGTGGAGGAGTTTTCATGGAGCGATTAATAGGCTACAAGCAAACTTCTCAATCTTTGGGTAATCATGTTCTGCCACTTCCAACTTCTTACTCACATAATACACTGGTTTTTGGACTTTATCCTCCTTGCAGACGAGATCTGAACTGATTGCATGCAATGATACATCCAAGTATATAAACAAGTCTTCATGATCTATTGGCTTGGATAATATCGGAGGCTCCTCTAAATGACTCAGCACATTCTAAAAGGCTTCAACACAATCTAGTATCCATTCAAAGTTGTGCTTCCCTCGCTTTGTTAAGTCGAAGAAGGTAATCCACTTATTAGTGGCCCCGGAAATAAATCTGCTCAAAGCTGCAACCTTTCCTGCTAAGCTTTGCACATCTTTGATTCTTAATGGTTCTCGAATGTTCTTGATTGCTGCAGTTTGGTCCGTGTTGATTTCAGTCACATGAGAACTGACGATGAAACCCAAAAATTTCCATGGTGCAACGCCAAAAGAGCATTTCAAAGGGTTGATCTTCATCTTGTAATGCTGAAGTATATTGAACAATTCTGTCAAGTCTGAAACATGATCAGCTGATTTCTCGGACTTCACAAGCATGTCGTCCATGTATACTTTCATAGATTTCCCAATCTGATTATGAAACATACGATTCACTAGACGATGGTATGTCGCCCTGACGTTCTTCAGTCTGAAAGACATTGCTACGTAATAGTATAACCTAAGATATGTGATAAAGCTGGTATGTTCCTGGTCTGGTACATACGTTGGAATTTGGTTGTATCCCGAATACGCATCCATGAACGAAAGAAGTTCGTGTCCTTCCATTGAATCTACCAATTAATAATTCCTTGGAAGTGGAAAGCTGTTTTTTCGGCAAGCCTTGTTTAGATATGAGAAATCAATGCACTTCTCCATTTCCCATTAGCTTTCTTTACAAGGACTGGGTTCGATATCTAGCCGGGATACATCACATCTCGAATGAAGTCATTGTCCTTCAGCTTTTCAACTTCTTCCTTTAGTGCTGCTGACCTCTCCAGACCGAACATACGCCTTTTCTGCTTGACTGGGACATACTTCGGGTTAATGTTCAATGAGTGGCTCATGATTGATGAAGATATCCCACACATGTCAGCATGAGTCTACGCAAATACATCCAGATTGGATCGCAAGAAGTCTGTTAGTTCTCTCGTTCGTAGACCGTCTAGGTGGGATCCAATTTTCAAGACCATGGTCGGGTCGTCATTATCAATCGGAATATCCACCGCTGTTTCATTGGGCATCGCCCTTTTACATCCTAGTTCCTCCTCCTTTTTGGGATCAATGTCCTCAGACTGATAATCAGGCGACACCAGCCGGGATGTTCCCTTTACTTGCAATGCTGATGCCACCCTGGAAGAAGGGGAAGCATTTTTAGGCTCTTCACCAACTCCATCGCGATCACTTTCATTCCGCTAAAAAACAAGTTTTTCATATTACCTGGTCTCCATGGACCATTCCCACTCCAGATTCGGTTGGGAACTTCAAAAGTAAACACCAAGGTGCAATGCATGCTCTAACTCTGCGAAGGCTGATAGACCCAAAATGGCAGTATAGAGGGAATTTATATTCACCATGAGGAACCGAAGGATTCACACTCTCTTGCAATCTTCTTAACCAAGTTCGACTAGTAAATCGACTACGCCTACCGGTGCAATTGTCGAACCATTAAAACCATGTATCCAACCAGTGCATGGTTTCAAATCTCTTGCTTCTAGCTTCATCTGATCAAAAGCTTTCTTGAATAAGATATTGACGGAACTTCTATAGTCAACAAGGATCTTCCGAACAGTCGCCGGGCCAATAAAAGCCGATATTACCAACAAATCTATACTTGGAACTTCCGCTCCCACACTTTTTGGGTCGCGGAAAACGATGTCGTCCATCATCGTTTTCTGCTGCTTGATTGGAGTAGCATCTTCGGAAATACTACACTGACCCACATCTAGATGCTTCACAATGTTAACATACTGCTCCATTTTTCTTGTGCTAAACCCTTCCGGATGAGGTCCTCCGACAATAGTGTTGATAACAATTCCTTTTCCTTTTTGTTAGGCGGTGGCTCTAGGAGCCACCTGACCTTGGTTCAGAAATTTTTTGGTTGAATCTCTCGGAGCTAGTTTCTTGTACTACATCACATTGCATGTATCACAGTATATATTTTCCATGGTGTCATTCAATGGCCTATAAATTTTAAAGGATTGGAATCAGGGTCATTTCTTGTAATCACCCTTCCAGTTCTTATTTCTTCCGCTGCCATTCTTACCTTGACGACCATTCCTTCGTTCTAATTTCCAACATTTCTACCTTGCCAGAACTGTCGTTGGACTGTCTTATAGCGGGATTACTCTGAATCTCCTCCTTTATAACTTCGTTGGCCTCCTCTTTCGATTCAAGTACACATCTTCTTGTCGCATACATATATTCGCTTTCTCATAAAATAATTCGATGATTGTAGGATGTTTACTGACCAAATACCTTCCGAATTCTTATTTTTTGTCTAACCCGTCAATCATTGCCATCAAGACAGTCTCAGCATTGGGGTTGCTTACTTTAGTAACAGCCATATTGAAGTAATCCACGTACACCCTCAAAGCTTCTCCAGGGGACTATTTAACTACAGAAAGACTATGACACTCTTTGACTTTAATGTGTGCAATCAGATTTGGTTTAAAATTTTCTCACTTAGATCTTTAAAAATAGGAACCGATCGAGGAAGAAGTCTGGTAAACCATATCATAGAAATTCCCATAAAATATATCGGGAAATCTTTACACATTATGGCGTCGGGAGCCTCCATAATATTTATATACCACGAGTAACGCATCAAATGCTGTCGTTGATCAGTTTTACCCGAATAATTACTCATCGTGGGTAAATTAAATCACATCGGGTACTGTTCTTCCAAGACGTCGTCTGTAACAGGAGTGTGACTATGCTTTATCCCCCAATCCTTATTGTGAAAGTGACTAAGTAGCAGTAGGATCGTATAAAGAATATAACAAAATGTATACAGTAGAGTAGTAGCTGTAAGCAAAAATCACACAGTCGATTATACTGGTTCGGACCACTGTCCTACGTCCAGTCCCAGACACCCTTCTAATATTTCACTAACATAAGCACCCTCACTTAACCCGGAGGAATAGGTTCACAATTACGCGAATAGCCGAACGAGATTTCTTGCCTCAACCACTGAAGAGGACTTTGTTAATATAGATTAATTGATGACTATATGTATTCTTGATAACACGAATATGTCAAATATTAAGTACACCCTTCCTATAGT